>JAFVLL020006666.1:0-32212 GCA_021397915.2 Tor tambroides
ATAAAAATAAATAAATAAAAAACAAATACAAAAATATATAATAGAAAAATACACATGTATAATAATATAATATGACGGTAATAAATATAAAAAAAATAATTTAATATAATATATCAGTATATACTAAGGGATATGAAAAGAAGCATATACAGTATAAATAGAAAACGTTTTTTAAGACTATATTAATAATAGTTTTTAAAAATGTAAAAAAAAAATAAAAAAAAAATTAATTTTACATTTTTACAATAAATATTATTATTATTATTATTTGCATTAAGGTTATATTAAAATGGTGACCTGCATAATATAACAGAAAAACATACATATAAAAAGCAAATATAAAAGAATAGGAATAAAGTTAAAAAAAATTATTAAAAAAAAAAAATAAATAAAAAAAATTAAATTTGCTAATGAAAATCAACCTCTGGTACATAAAAGTGCCTGTATTTAAAGAAACACGCTTTTATTGTCTGATAGGATATTTTGCCAGAGGTGAAAAGCAGTGCAGCAGAGCTTTTTTTATTGGGAATCCCTGTCAGTGATGGCTAACGCATTTTTCATACCGCCATGCTGTTTATCTGTGGCCTAACCTCCCCGAGCTATCAGATAAACCGCCAGTCCCCAGCGCAAATCACAGTCCTCTTTTTTGCATGCTATTTTAGTCCTGCTCTGTCTCTCTCTCTCTGTTTTCCATCACACTGCTGCACGATAAAGAAATAATCTTTGACACGAGAGGAAAAATAATCATTCGGGATGTAGAATATGAACTCCAAGCGAGCGGAGTGACTGCATAGCTACCGTACACAAATCTTGCAAAAACAGTTACGCACGCACACTTAGTGAACTGTCTGCTGAAGATGATGAAACCGAGAACAATCATTCTTCTTGCTCTCCATTTCACATCTGACTGTTGTATTTAAATCGGTTGAATACACAAGAGTTGTATCTCTGAGTGCAACAATTTAAAGACAGGTGCATATCATGAAGACAGCTGTGAAGATGTTCCACATACAAACTGACAGTGCTGCAACAGCGGAAACTCTGGAGACACACACACACACACACACACAGAGAGAGAGAGAGAGAGAGCTGTTCTAAAGAATTCTTTAACCTCTAAACTATTAACTGTTGAGTGAAGGTGGCTTATTTATTTAATTATAGACAGACAGACAGATAGACAGATAGATAGACAGATAGATAGATAGATAAACTGATTGATTGATTTTGTATCATATTGTATATTTAAAGACAATGATGATAATTATTATTGTTAATTTGTTTGATTTCAAATAATTTGTTTTATTATTATTATAATATTATTATAATGATGACAACAATCTGAAATCAAACAAATTAGTACTACTACTAATTATTATAATTAAGTTTGTTTGATTTCAAATAGTTTGGTTTCATTTATTATGATTTATTATGAAATAAATAAATAAAATAAATAACTCATAACTCTTCATTTTTATTTGATTGCTATTATTATTATTATTATTATTAATATTATATTATAATAATTAAATTATTATTATTATTATTTTCACATCATTTCTGTTTTGTTTTATCAATGTTTTCATTTATCATGATTTATTATGAAATAAGTACTCATTTTATACTCATAACTCATTTTTTATTTGATTGCTATTAATAATAATAATAATAATAATAATAATACATATTATAATAATTACATTATTATTATTATTATTATTGTTTATGTTTATTTTCACATTGTTTCTGTTTTATTATCAATGTTTTAATTTATTATGATTTATTATGAAATAAATAAACACTCATTTTATACTCAACTCATTTTTTATTTGATTGCTATTAATATATAATGATAATAATAATAATAATTATTATTATTAAATTGATTATTTTGTTTATTTTCACATTGTTTGTTTTGTTTTTATTATTATTTGTATTTATCAAGTTATTATTTATTATCATTATTATTATTATTATTTTTTTGCTTAGTACCTTCTAGCTTATCAAAGATACTCCCTATTCTATTGAAAATATACTTTTTTTCTTTCTTTTATGTTAATGAAGTTTACTGAAATTTTGTGGACTGCACGGCAGTCTACTAGTAAGTGCACTAGCCAGTGCAGTAAACTGGACTACAGAGCAAGTCAGTGCTTAGATTATAACACCAGAGGACCTGACCTGAAAAAGAGGCTCTGATGTAATTCTTGTAAAGCAAGGGTGTTATGAAGGACATGAACATAGATACATTATAGATTAAGTGTATCCAAGCACAAGAATATTTCCATGAATTCATCTGATTTGCTGTGAATTAGATCAGCGGTTTTTATCTGATGAACTGAGATGGAGTCCGTTCTTATGGGAAAAATCCAAATTGAGGTTTGCGTCATTGTTGGCAAAAGCATGACCCGGCCCGTCCAGACATCTGACGACCGGCCGGTGATGAGGCGTGCTGATTTCAATAACTCGCAGAAGGCAAAAGGTTGCAAGTCATGTGTCTTATCACAGAACAGCTCCAAGGGGAATAAGGTTCCCATGCACCATTGTGCTTTTGAGTCATGTCCTAAGTTACATAACATCAAAGTTTTCTGCGTAACAGAGGTGTGAGTATTACTGGAAACTTGCCACACAGAGTTGGAGACAAAACATTTTTGAGGGTGAGGGAGGTTATTATTAGCCATGAGCCAGATTTCTGCTCCTGTTGAAGCTGAAGCAGGTTTTGTGGTACGAACAAAGGTACGAAACTCCTACCTGTGCCATATCATCCAGGCAGTTGAAGATGTATTTGCGAGCT
This sequence comes from Tor tambroides, assembly GCA_021397915.2. Taxonomy (NCBI): domain Eukaryota; kingdom Metazoa; phylum Chordata; class Actinopteri; order Cypriniformes; family Cyprinidae; genus Tor; species Tor tambroides. Next base: position 2,789 of record JAFVLL020006666.1, read on the forward strand.
TCTTTAGATTTGATCCCCGTCTCTGCCTCATGGTCCTCAGGCGTCTGCAAATACAAACAGGAATACTGTCAGCACTATACTGATTTACCTTTCAACATAGCCTCCACTTGCAAAAAAATTAACAGAGAGAGAGAAATCATCCATAAATGAAACTTCATTTACTCACTCTCATGTTGATTTAAACCTGTATGACCTACTCTCTTCTGTGGAACACAAAAGAAGATATTTTGCAGAATGTTGGTAACCAAATAGTTATTTTTTGTCCATACAGTGGAAGTCAATGGAACTGAAACTGGTTATCTACATTACTCAAAATATCTTTTCAGTAGAAGAAAGAATTGCATAGAGGTTTGAAACGACATGAGCGAGTAAATGATGACAGACTTTTTATTTTTGGATGGACTATCACTTAGAGGAACATCATGAAACATTTAAAATCAAGTGGGAAAAGTAAAGAAATTTTGACATTTGGAATGAAACCCACAGTATAGAAAACTCATCCATATCTCAGTTGTTTCTCCTATATGGAGAGCAAATTAAGAGCAAACTGAGACATATGCTTGAGAGTTCTACTTCTTTTCATTTTCTCTAGAAAAGAGATCTCAACACACTCAAATTTGCAACAATACCAAATTTGTAATCAAAACAAGTCAGAGATTTCAATGTGAACTTAAATATTTCTCAATCCTTTTCAAATCCAAATTATTTGGGCTATGCTATCCATATTCATTTTAAGTCAATTATGTTTCCTTTTCTCCAACATCTGAGGCAAAGTTGACACTTCAACGGAACATAACTGAAAACTACATTAAGATTCCTGAACTCTGAAAGATAAAACCTTATCTCTGGGAAGTACTTGACATTGGGTTGAGTATTTCTACAGTCCAAGACTCAAGCATTAAGGGCCAAAAAGTTTAAGGGGGTATTGACTATACGGGAGGACACGTTTTTCTAGTTTTATTGGATCTGTATCATATATATGGCGGTTAGGAATGCAGCTTGGAGTTGCATTGGGGTTCAATAATATCAAAGTTTCCCCATGTGAAGCTTTGCAAAGTTCACCAAAAGTTAATCTAGAGAGAAACTCTATTGACTACGGGCAACCAGCCACAGGCGCAGTAATGTGGAGAGAAACAGAGCAGAAAGGGACGGAAGAATGAAAGAGGGAAGAATAAGGATGGGACGTTAAGCAGGATTTATCCCACGTCGCTCTGGTTGCCAAGTCTTCTTGCACAAAACCCATTTAGCTCACATTAGCCTCTTAGTCTGTTTACAGGGTGTAGTGGATGCGTCAATTTAACTTAGTTTAGAGAGTGAGGGAACGAGAGAGAGAAAAAACATTGTCGCTGCATATTATATGTGAACCTAGTGAGACTAATTAAGGAAGTGAGAAAGAGAAACAGGGTGAGGGAGTTTACCTTCAGTCTCCATAGAGGATAGGTGGAGTCAGGGTCTCTGTTGAAAAACCTGGTTGTTTTCGTCCCTGCGCTTAACAGATACTCTGCTGGCAAGCCCTGCGTTTGAGAGATGTACCGGATCTGGTGGAAGACATAAACACAGGCGATAGGAGATTTACATCTAACGTCACACATTTGGTGCTGGATATTCACTATTTGAACACTTAAAGGGGGATGGAAAAGGGGATTTTCGTGCTTGTTTTATACATGTAAGGAATAACTGATGACGGGCCGTTGAATTATTAGAAAAATAATGCACACCCGAGGTGGTGATGTGGCCACGACGCGAAGTGGAGAAACATCATTTCAGACCTAGTAACTGAGGCTTGAGCTGTTGATAACAGACAAATGCAGCTAAGAACTAAGTTATCAGAGAGAGGGAGAGACAGAGAGAAAGAGAGAGAGAGAGATCGAGCATGAGTGAATTAGCCTACCTCTCTGAGTCTGTCTCTCAAAACTGTTCAGCAGCAGAGTCCCTACTAGTGAAACTTTAAGTTCATTTTCCTCACGAACAGTGCCGTTGTTATCTCGATTCGCTTGTGAGAAATGTCATGTTCTTTTCAGCTGCTAAACTATTTACTGACAAAGTCGTCAGAGCAGCGCTAACAACATTAGCGCGTATGTTTCCATGTGTGTAAACTGTGTGTGTGTCTGTAAGGGAGAGAGAGCGGGAGAAATAGAGTATGTGCTTTATGTACATAATAAAACGTAATTTTGTGGCAAAACATGGAACTGATCTGTCGTTTTTATCCCATTGCTTACTATATTTATGTGTTTGGCCAGTGTCGTTGTGGGTTTTGGTTATTTTGTTGTTGTAAGACCTTTTGAAATAACCGAAATCATTTGGCGAAGTGATACGGAACTGTAATGCGGTCAAGAGCTGCCTGGAACTACGTTTCCATGAAAATAATTGCACACCTTAGCACATTCGTCAGCCAATCAGATTCAAGCATTCAACAGCCCTGCAGTATAAAAAGGTTTAATATATGTACACATGCAGTCACAATGCAAAGTCAATTTAATGAAACTAAGCTGCAAATTTCTATAGTGAAGACATTTAAACTAGCAGAGGATCTAAACATCATAGACTAACCTCTTGGTCCAATACAAAGTATGCAAATTTAAAGCGGCATGATTTAATGCGGCAAAGTAATATTGCAGAAAACTGGAGCAGATTTTGTAAAAACATTTTATTTTGAAAGTATTATTAGTTAGCAATTTATTAAAAACAGAAAAAAGTCTTTGAAATGTCCTTAAAACGTCAATGCATATAACAAATAAAACACAAAGTCTAGAGTATGCAATTTTCAGTGCTGGGTAGTAACTGATTGCAATCTGGAATACGTAATGAGATTCCAAACATATAGAACTTGTAAATTAGATTATTAAATTTTAAAATGCTCATAATCAGATTACAGTTTTTATTACATATGTTAATACTACTACTACTACTTATACTACTACTATATTTATTTATTTAATCCAAGGTTTTCTAAGATATACATGTCTTAAAGTACAGTAGCAACAACAGTCTGTTTAATTCTAATGATCAGGGTGGAAATGAAATGTCATGAAAAATGAAATGATTCTGTTTTTGGTGCAAGAAACCTTGACTAATATTGTAAGCGGACTTCTGGGAAAAGCAACAGTGAGCTGCATTAAGAACAGACTGATGACATTTTGTCTTCTCGAAAAAACATATCAGTCACTTGGCTGCCACGTTGATGACACAACTTCAACATTCCAGCATTAGAAGCTGAGTAAACAGCATCTGTGATGAATGCTGTCACCATGAGACTGATTTCCCCTGCCAAACCCTCTTTTTACAGGTCTGTCCGGGTGCCGCAATTACACAGAATGCCATTCACACACCTGAAAGACGTAAATACAAGAGCTTGGCAGCTGAAGGAAACCACAATAATAATAATAATCTCTTCCATGGCCCCTGCCAAATGGCCAATCTTGTATCCTGAGACCGAGCTCATAGCTGCTCAAGAGACCTTGATCACCGCATTTGGCTCATTTACCGTCTTGTGAAACAGAATAGCAGATCTTTTTTCCATTGACTTTTTGAGGTGATTTCAAAGTGCTGTAATTAGAAATGAGCCGCAAAGACTGGAAATACCTTCTCAAGTTTTCTTCGAAGTGAAAATCAAAAGTAAATAGGGCAGCTGAGGTGAAATGCCATGAGTCCTTAACATTCGATTGCTTTCCAATCACAAGACCTCATAAATGCACCAAACGAGAAGCTGAAAAAAATCCTATTACTCTGTAGCACACAGAAATGGTGGGAGACAAATCTGCAAAGTCCTTTGCTGTGTTTAAGAGCTTGTTAAAGACGGGTTCGGTTTGCTAGAACATTGGCCCTGGGCTGTTCCATGAGGCCAGAATCTTTTTTTTTTTTTTTTTTTTTTTAAGAGAAGGCCTCGCTGTAGAGCTCAGGATCTGGGCTAATTGGGCAGTTTGTGGCATGTGTCCAGAACTACGGAGGGGCCAGAGAGAGATGAAAGTCAGAGAGACGACACACACACTTCCACACAAACACACAGCACTTCAGGATAGCTGAGAGAGCAGGGGCCCAGCCAACAGTCAGATTTGTTTTCTCTCTCTTAAGCACAAACAATAATTGAGGGATGTTTTTGCAGCCATTTTCTGAGAAAGGAGATGCCTCTCTCGGCAGGGCCACACATACACACAATGACACACATAAAAAAGCAAGACTCCTCTGCTTCATCTCGCTAAATGAATATCATTTCATAAATCATTTTCCAATTGAAACACATTATTTATTTGTCTACTTGTGTCATTACTGACCACTGAATTACATAACAGAAACACCAAGGATGGATTATGGCATGGGTCAATGGGCCCCTGAATGCCAGGGGCCTGACTCTTGAAAATAAGGCATTGAAATGCAAGGATTTATATTAAACAGTGCTTAAATGTGTGCAAGTGACTGCTGCATACGTCACTGTTGAAATGTGTTAAATATTAAGTGTGTGTACTGTAAATATGACTTTTAAGAATATTTCTCACAACTGGTGCTTAATTTCTTATATTTGCAATGCAAGATGTCATTTCCAAACAAAAAAATGGAATTACCAGGCATGTGATCAGCTAGAGAAAACAATCAGGAAAATCTGACCATGCCCCCAGCACTTCTTATTTAAAAAAAAAAATAATAATTTGATCTTATATTGTAATAATACATACTATTGTCCTATAAAAATAAAAAGCAGTTTTAATAATCATGATGATAATTAATAATATATAATATAAATATTAATATCATTTTTATTTTTAAAGTACCTGCTAAAAGTTTGGAAATATTACAATGAATGATTTTGAAATAAATCTCTTCTGCTCATCAAGGCTGTATTTATTTGATCAAATTAAGTAAAAACAGCAGTACTGTGAAATATTATTACAAAATTTAAAAAAAGATTTCTATTTTAATACATTATAAAATGTCATTTGTTCCTGTATCATTACACCATTGATCTTTCAGAAATCACTACAATTTGATTTGATGCTCAAGAAACATTTCTGATTATTACCAATGTTGAAAACAGTTGTGCTGCTTCATATTTTGTGTGGAAACGGTGATACATTTTATTTTTCAGGATATTTAACTTTGATAAATAGAAAGTTTAATGAACAGCATTTATTTGCATTTATCAAATATATTTATTAAATAGAAATCTTTTGAAACATTTTAAATGTCTTTACTCTTACTCACTTTTTATCACATTAATGTATGATGAATAAAATTATTAATTTCTCTCTTTTTAGCATTTAGCTGAAATAGAAATCTTTTGTAACATTATCAAATTCTTTGTCACTTTTGATCAATGCATCTTTGCTAAATAAATTAATTTCGGTAACACTTTATTTTACGGTGTCTTTGTTACATGTACTTACTATTACAATAACAATAAATTATGCATAATTGCATGCAAATAACCCTAAGCCAAACCCTTATCCTAACCACATATTAAGTACATGTCGTTAATTAATATTACTCAGTACTTAAATGTATAATTACACACCTTAAAATACAGTGTAACCTTAATTTATTTCTTTCAAAAAAACAAAAACTTACTGATCCCAAATGTTTGCATGTATATACAGTAACAAGACATCTTGTTTTTCTGCTATTTTTCTGCTGTGCAGTGCATCAAGGGAGGGTCCCCTCAGAGGCTGGCGCCCCGAGTGTCCCAATCCACCCTTGGTAACAGCCACATGGGAACAGCCAGGATAGAGTACAACAAATACCCTCAAATGTACTACTGCTGGAAACCTCAGACAAGCTGAATGCCAGCGCATGTATGAAACCTTGGATGACTTCATCTCCCAGCTCTATTCTGTTTCCATTATAATCCATTAAAGAATTAGACAAAACTTACCTGGTCATACTCAGATGCTCCGGGGTAGAGCGGCCAGCCCAGAAACAGCTCAGCGATGACACAACCCAGGGACCACATGTCTATGGCCTCACAGAACGGCAGACCCAGGATGATCTCTGGAGCTCTGCAGACACACAGAAGTGATGGAAGCACTTCAAAAATAGTCACTGCAGAAAAAATACAGTTCTAAAATATCTATTTAGCAATAATGACCAGCTGTCTATACTTTATGCCACTACATTACATACACTACATTATCTCAATTTTTGTAAATGATCTCAAAAAAGTCTAGTTAAGTGCACATTTCTGGAACATTTGCATTGTCCTTCACCACAGAGGGCCAGAGGGAAACAGAGACGTTTTTGGCCCAAAACCAGTTAATGCGCAACCTGTTCCATTCAGCCCAAAGCTGGCATTGGTTGCGTCGCAGCCGTAAGACCTCATTGTACCCATTTAAGTTGACTGAGTTGAGTAATAAAGACAAACACTGAACGCATTTGTTTCCACGAACACAGCGGGAGAAGAGAGACGTCACGTGACACGGCATTACTCTGGGAGCTGCTTGTGAATCATTCTGAGGATAGACGGAGGGCCACTCTTTTGGATAGAGGGATTTAAGATAAATAAATGCCATATGGAGGGAAAAGAGGGTGGGAAATGTGTGGAAAGACAAAGAGACCGATGTTGGGAATGGAGAGATGTTCAGCAAGCCTTAAAGGTGGCAGAAATACACACATACACACACACACACACACACATGCACACACACACACAGAGAGATAATGGACTGTTGCTTCAGTTTTAGTGGTGACAGTAGAACACAGTCATATTATTTGTAACGACAACAATGGACATTGGAAGAACAGCCTGTACCTAGTGTTGTTATTGTTAACCAAAATTAATACCTATTTAAAAATCCATTAAAGCTATTTAGAAAATTAAAACAAACCTAATAAAAATGACAAAAGCACATAATAAAATGACTAAAAACTGAAATAAAACTGAAATAACTGAAAAAAAAACCTTACTGAACTGAAATAAAAGAAAATGGAAAACATTACAATTTTTAATAAAAATAAAAGTTTATTAATAAAAATATTAATAAAATGTATAAATACATTTCTAAATAAAAATATAAATAACACTGCTACCAAGAGTATATTATTATCTACATAATTTTGCGAAATAAATGTGAAATATGTACGCAATGTACGTTTCGTGACATATTCGATGTGAAAAGTCCGCTGGATGGCGCTAAATGAGTGTTCGTTTTTTTTCCCCCTGGAACAGATTAACGTACATATGGTACGTTTTATGTGACGTTGGTTTTGTAGGTGTCACCGCAGTTCTGACTTGAAATGTCCACTGAGTGGCGCTATAAGTCTAATGCTCTGTGACGTTTTAAAATAACGTACCATCTGCACTACACCTAAACCTACCCGATAGTATGAATAAAAGTGAATGTGGTGTAAAAATGCAAGCATGCCGTTTTAGTTTGTTTTTCGATCTCTCATCTTTCAGCGTGAGTCATGTTTTTGACGGGATTCGTACCCAAGGATTCCGCATCCTAAGTCCAATTCTGTGCCGGCTGAGCTACTGTAGCAAGCTTGTTACGTCTGGAAAGCGAAACATATGGAGCTGTAATCATTACTGTGTCCGAAAATGGTTGCAAGTGCTCAATGTTTTACCACCTTGTATGTTAATTTCTGTTGGAAACTGAAGTGATATGTACTTATTGGTACGTATTTGGCGCTGTAATCATAACTGTGTACAAAAACGATTACAAGTGCTCGATGTTTTACCGCCTCTAGTGTTAAATTCTGTTGGAAACTGCAGTGATATGTACTTATTGGTACGTATTTCACGTCGTACGAAAAAGTTTCAAGATGTACGTTTTCGTCATGAGATCAGGTAGCAATTTAAGCATCACACATTATAATGTACAGTATGAAAAAGTATATATATATATATATATATATATATTTTTTTTTTTGAGATTTACTAAAGATTACATTCAGCAGTGTTATTAAATAAGTGTTTGTAGAGATCAACTTTATTTCATGTCGACAAAGGTAATCTAAAAGCAAAAATAGAGGAAATGAGCATGCACACAATTAATCAAATATTAAAATTCATATCCTTTAGCTAAATTATCCATCCCTAAGATAAATTATGAATTCCACATTAATTTTAGTCCTCTATTTTCATATTTCACCCAACAATTTGACATCTCATTTGTTTCTATTTCTATTTTTCCCAAGGAACTAAAGAAGAAACGTCTGGGACAAAACAGAAACAAAATACTTCTGACAGGCACTCAAGGGCAGGAAAAGACTCAGTTTGGCAGTTAAATCTCCCATTAGCTCTCATGCAAGGTGTATAGCGCATGACATCACCCTTCTGAAGTGATGTCATCGCATTCAGCCTTGTGCCTTCTGGTCTGCCTGCTCGATATCATTCAAATAAGCCACGGCGCTACCAGCCCAAAGTATCTCTGTGACACTGAGGACGCATTACGGCCGCCACGTATGCAAATGCATATCCCACTTCAATCTTTTCTCTCCCTTCTTCCAATGCAATATGCAAAACAGACCAGCAGCTGCTGATGCAGGACTTTCGGTGGGTGTGATAAACACAAACACGCGCGGCACTAAATATCGTCCTCATTCTCTCGCTTATAAAACGTCTGCTCGTAATGCAAAAATCCGTGGTGAGAAATTCACAGCCCCGTTCCAGATCCACACATACACGGAAATATGAGCTCCCGTACATGCAGATGTGATACGGAGAGTTCATTTGTGGTTCATTTTGCATAGCTAAAGCTGTCAGGCTGTGACCCTGCAGGTGTGTTTGTGTTTGCATGCATGTCATTGCGCAGCTTACATGTATGCAAGGGTGACATTATGCACACAAGTGCAAACATCCATTCCTGGTGTTGATATTTGCATGGCAAGCCCGATGCACTCATGCTGTGGAAGTCATTTCTTGTAAACAATGCCACTCAGCATAGTGCAAACAAGCACAGGAGCAACATGTGCTGCTTTCAGAAGGTCTTCGCACCCATTGGAACCACTGCAGTGTGCAAATAATCACCAGGTTGCTCTGGGGTAAACGGTTAAATGGATATGAGGTCAGGCAAAGGTCATCACACACAGTGAAAGAGTGAACAATTGTACTTCTTCTGAAGTCCTCAGTCATGCACACATGCATGCTTATGCTCACTCAGTTGCTATTTGAGGCTCTGACATCATTGTGTGTGGGCATGTCAAAAAGCATCGATCACAGCTGACCTTCAATACGGACCACCACTCATAACCACAGACACAGATGATGCCCTGCCTTTCATTGCAGTCCACAATTATGACGTTATTGTATAGTATATTGTATTTTATTAATATACATTAATAAATAAAATAAAAAACTACTTATATATATATATATATATATATATATATATACACACACACACACATACAAGTACATATATACACAGTACTGTGCAAAAGTCTTAGGCCACAAGTATTTTCACCAACAAAAAATGGTTTGAAATCAGTTACTTCTATCTTTTTCTGTAGTGTGTCAGCAGGAAATATCAGTTTACATTTACAAACATTATTTTTGCCATTAAGTGTAATAATCCAGTGAGATTTTTGTTTGCGCAAGGAGTCTGAAACCGCCAGTGCTCCACACAGAGATCTGATCTCACCATCATCCAGTCTGTCTGGAATGACATGAAGAAACAGAACAAACTGAGACAGACTAAATCCAGAAGAACTGTAGCAACGTCTCCAAGATGCTTCAAGAAACCTATACCTGAAAAGCTACAGTACTGTGAAAAGTTTTAGGCACTTGGGTAAAAATGCTGTAAAGTGAGGATGCTTTCAGAAATAATGCCATAAATAGATTTTATTTATCAATTAACTTCTATTAACTAAATTAAATCAACATTTGGTGTGAGCATACTATGCATTTAAATCAGCTTTTGCCCCATGTGCACTTGCGCATAGTTTTTCAGGTAGCTTTGCAGGTAGTTCTCTTGAAGCAATTTTTGTTGGTGAAAATATTAGTGGCCTAAGACTTTTGCATAGTACAGTATATATATGTGTGTGTGTGTGTGTGTGTGTGTGTGTCTATGTATATGTATATGTATATATACACATATATATATATATATATATATATATATATATATATATACTTAATCTTTTACAGTGTGTGTGTTTTACAAGAAAATACTATTTCACTTCAAAACTTCACATATTTCAATGCGCAATTCAATGTGATGTGAAAAAATGGCCAATATTATAAATCTGTATTGTTTCAGCTGTTGTTTAACAACAACAACAACAACAACAACAACAACAAAGTGTTAAATTTAAATGTAGGAAATCAAGCATCAAAACATTAGAATGTGCTGTACAACCTGACATGGTTTTAAAAAAAATACCATGGATTTACGATGATTTTTGGATTACAAAATACATATACATACATACAAATATGGTAATCATTTAGATCCATGGCATATACGGTATTACCATTACCATAGTACCACCACCACAGCTTATCACATCTTATTAAATGGCTGTTTAAATTAAAATAAAATAAAATTAAATAGGAATGTAGATAAAATAAAATATATAAATACTAAATACTAAAATAAAAAAATTAAATAGGAATGTAGTTAAAAATAAAATATATAAATACAAAATAATAAAATAATATAAAAGAAAAAAGAAAAAAAGAAAAAGAAAATAATAAATAACACATAAAATAATAAATAAAATAGAAATGTAGTTATAATAAAAATAAAATAAAATTAAATATTATGTGAGAGTCAAGAGATCACAGAGTGATATGCAAGTCATGAAACTATAGTTATGTAGCCAATCATGGGACAGTAGTCAATTAGTAGTCATTATACAAAAACATATAAACACAAATGCTGCAATAGGCTGACAGAATCAAGTATCAGATAATTCACACTGAAACTGAGCATTTTAAATGATATTGGTAGCACAATAATCAATACTAATATAGCCATAAAAGCAATAAAACAAGGCAATGAACAAAAATGATTCTCAGCAATAATATTACACAGGAACAAGAAATGTAGTGGGATTTTCAAAGTTGTTAGAGAAGGTGCCCTCAATTTTCCAATGGTCAGCGTCATTCTTTCCCCTTGATCTTCTGAGTGCCCGCTGACTGGCTGCATTCCCTCGCAATCAATTTTAATATTCATGTCATCGCAGCACACTAAAGAAGCGGAAGCCAAAGTTCCCGGCGTGCCATTTTAATAAACATTCTGTGAGGTGGGCTCACCGAAGGGGATATATAGACATCTACCTTCGACTGGCGGCGAAGCAGAGAGATGGAGCGAAAAGGATGAAGAAGGAAAATAAGAGTTGCTGTGACAGAAAGAGAGGCACAGACAAAGAGAGAGAGAAAGAGAAGGGAGGTAAATGACAGAGACAAAACAAACAGTCCAGGAGTGTGAGAACAAGAGAATGAGGGAGGCAGGGGGAGCTGTTTAGATTTCATCTCCACGGAGTTGGAGTGTGGGGTCATCTCTCCACAACTTACTAAAACAACCTTGGAAATAGTCCTCCCTTTTATTGTGCTCGTTTTGTGGGAGTGCTCTTTCATTTCAAGGCCCTGTGAACCTCACCCTCTCCAGCTCTCTTCAAAATACAGAGGAAATCGCTGATGACGCTGTCACTCTCTCAACTCCCTTTTCTTCCGTCATTAGCATTCCCAAGACAGAAAGTAAAGAATGAGGGAGAGTGCGGGAAAAAAGTGAACTGATAATCCTCTCTTTGTAAATTTTACTGTTATAGACACGTGTGTGAGAGCTCACAAATAAGGAAAATAAGGATTTAATATGCTATATTATGTTAGAAGATGAGAACTAAGATTTATTATTTCATATATATTATATAGTTGGCAAATGTTTTCAGTAAAATGAAACAAAAAATATTCTGAGCAAACTTACTTTAACACACATTAGTCTTTGATAATTATTTAATTTGTTTCATTGCTCTGTTCAAAATTTTTTTTTTATAATTTTTAAATAACTTTTCTATAAAAATTAGTGCTGTCAAATCGATCAATCACGATTCAGCGCATCCAAAATAAGTTTGTGTTTACATAATATATGTGTGTACTGTATATATTTATATGTATATAGAAATACACGCACATACATGTATATATTTAAGAAATATATGTAATATATATAAATCTTTATATATATATATATATATATATATATATATATATATATATATACACACACACACACACACATATATATATATACACATTATATATATATATATATATATATATATATATATATATATACACACACATAAAAAAATATATTATATATATATTTTATGTGTATATATATATATATATATATATATATATATATATGTGTGTGTGTGTGTATATATATATATATATATATATATATATATATACACACACAGTATATATCTAAGGTATGCAATTAATCATGATTGATCAATCTGACAGCACTAATAAAAATATTATAATGTATTAACAAAATGTATTTTTTGATATATATCATAATAGAGAATTTACAAATACACCGATACAGAATGTTTTGCCAGTATTGCCCAGCCCTCCCAGAACACTGAATGAAAATACACCACATTAACACATGCCACTTAACCACAATCCATATTTGTATGATCGACAACTTCCTTGCGTGCCAGTCAGGTACAGGAAAAGACGTTGTGTTGCAGAGAGCCGTACTGTGGCCCATAGATCACCCTGGCGTCCGAGAGTCCCAATGAACAAACAAAGGGAGGGCGGGAGGCCATGTGGGGTGTATGTAATCCTCACCCACCCTCCCTTACGTCCCACGCTCCTACAGCATTTCCACCTTAGACTGTTAATTACAGACATGCCACCAACCCAGACAGAGAGAGACAGTGAGAGTGCTGACAGTCTTGCACAAATCAAAGCATAAGCATCAAGTAGCCAAAATGCAATTAAAAAAAAATGTAAAAATTTTATTTTATTTTAAAAACATTTATTTTTAATGTTAATTCTTTATTATATTATTTATTACATTACATTTTTTATTTTATTAACGTATTATTTATTAGATTAAATAAAACGCATAACCACGAAGCAGCCAAAATGTAGTCTGAAAAATGGAGAAACACAATTTTTATTTCATTATTTAATTTCATTTTTAATTATGCCTTTATTTTAAATACTGTCATAGTTCTTGCTTCTTTTATTGATTCTTCAGGAATACTGTGTGTAAAACAATCATGCCAAAAAGCATTTTGAAATTGAAAACTGAAATCGAGAGAGGGGGGAATGAAAGAGTTGCGTCCCACCTGAGTGACCCCAGCCCCTCTCTCCCATCTGTACAAGCCCGCAGGGTGCTGCATCAGCCTTGAGCCCTCAACTCTCTCTCCTCTTCCGCCCACTGTCTCATTCCCTTTCTCTCTCCCTCGCTCCAGCCCACTTTTAAGAAGCCTGTGTAAGTATGTGGGTCACGTCAAGAGCTTTCTGCTCGAGGAAAAGGTCCACAGAATGAGTGTCCTAACGGACGCTCTCGCATTTGCAGTCGAGCCCCAAGTGAAACGCGCTACAAGTGGAACTCTCTTCCCACAACTTTCTCAGACACACACCCTAAATTCAAACAGCGTCAGACATTTTATAAGCAGAATAAATGATTCTGTGTTTGTTTGTGTGTGTGTGTGTGTGTGTGTGTAGTCTGGAACAATGTGCATTACACAATAGTGACAGGGGTTGAAGGAACTTCTAGAATAGTGTCATGGTGACACAAATATGACATGCAATTTTTTTTTTCTTTTTGTGTTGAACAGTGCTATAGTTCAAATTAATAGTCAACCGATATATTTCTTTTTAATAATAAAATGCTATTATTTAGACAGCAGAGTGGCCAATATCATGTACCTATGTCTGCTTCAAAATTAAAATAAATAATTTAAAAAAATAAATAAATAATTATATATATATATATATATATATATATATATATATATATAAAACTTAAAATATATAAGTGATGCTTAAAAGTAATTAAAAATGTGGAAAAAAGTCAATAATTAAAAATAAAATTAGTAAGATTTTTCTTTTCTGAAAAAATATACATTAATTTGATCAAAAGAGAACACAATGACATTTATAGTGCTACCTTTCTTTCAAACTTTATCAAAAAATACAAAAAAATGTCATATATACACATATATATACACATATTAGGCAGCACAACTATTTTCAACAAATAAGTTAATAAGAAGAAATATTTCTTGAGCAACAAATCAGCGTATTATGATTTCTGAAGGATCATATTACACTGAAGACTGGAGTGATGGCTGATAAAAATTCAGCTTTAATGTAAATAAATTACATTTTAGAAAAGAGTAATCACAATATTAAATATAAATAAACACAACTTTGGTGAACATAAAAGACATTCAGAAACATTATTAAAATCTTACCAACCCCAAACTTACAGTTTTCTACGATTAATCATGGTTTAGTATATTAACTTTGACATTATATATTTCAATGTAGTAATAGCAAATGAGGCATTATATTGGCCAATAACTATACTGGTCATTGGCCAGACTGTCCAAGATATCAGAATCAGCTATTCCAAAAAAATTTCAAAAACAGAAATGGTTCTTTATCCATTCACAAGACTAAAAAGAATGGCATGGCCACTCATGATAATCAGCCAAAAAGCATGATTATCAGCCAAAAGTGGCCAAATATAGGCCAATTAATGGGCCTGGCTGATACATATCTGTCTATCACTAGCACAAACCCCTTCTGCTCTAAAACAGAGTCCTATCACAGAGCAGCAGAACACATGGAGTCGTCTGAAGGTGTTTCTGCCTGTGGCTGTGGGTGGCTGCAGTTCTGAGCCCACACACACCACGCTCTCCGTCTCAGCCCACTGCCTCTGGGAAACACGAGGCTGTTATTTCTTTTTCTGCTTCTGAGACAAAGAGAAGGAGAGATGCTCACCTACACTGACCAGATAAATCAGTAATGTGCCTCCCCCCTCCATCACACCTCCATCTGTCTCTTATCTGTCTTCCACCTCCTCTACAGTCCAGCAGTCACACCTCCACACGTCTAATCAGATTGTGCAGGACAGATATTGTGTGTCCAAGTTGTACTTCTTGAGAACAGGTGGCAGCTGATGTCCTGTGACCGTGTCGGAATCCACAATTAACATATTATCCTTCCTACTGTACGCAAAAATTAGGATTAGTGCATCTCAAATCATAGTATGCTGAAAATAGCATATATTTGTATTTTGTACTTTGTATTGCTGGGCTAATTTTAGCCACAATACCTTGCACTACAGAAGTTTGAGTTCGTTTTATTTCGACTTTGAGACGTTTTTCTTTCAACTTACACAGAATAAATAAATAAATTTCAGAAAATGGATGGCCAATGTCACAGTTGTTTTTTAAATTTATGATTGGATTGGATGTTGGATGATAATGTTACAAAAATGTTTACTTCAAATAGATGCTGTTCTTTTGAACTTTTGATTCATCGAAGAATCCTGAAAAAATATATTTTCCACAAAACATGAACTATTTTAAATATAACATAAAAATATTAACTTTTTTCTTGCAATTTTGAGTTTGTCTCACAATTTTTTCTTGCAATTGTGAGAAAAAAGTCAGAACTGTGAGACATAAATCCAAAATTGTGGAAAAAAGTCTGAACTGTGAGATATAAACTTTATATACGCAATATATAAACGCAATTCTGAGAGAAAAAAGTCCAAATTGTGAGCTCTAAAAAAAAATATATATATATATATATATATATATAAAATGTTTGTGAGGAAAAATTATATTTATTATTTTTTATCCTGTGACAATAAATAAATAAACTGTTATTTTAAATTGTAACTATTTCACAATATTACTGTTTTACTCTATATTTTAATCAAATGAATTCAGACCTGAGAGACTTCTTTTTAAAAACATTTTAAAAATCTGACCGATCCCAAACTTTTTACCATGTAAACTCAACTGTTATATAATAAAGTTCTGACACAACTTGAATGAAGCATTAGTCCCAGCTATGCACTCAAAAATTTGTCAAACTTTACCATCACTAGTGAAGTACATACTATTAGAACATTGTATGAGTATGCAGTTTGGAAATCTAAGTCCTTTTGTGTATTGGGATTCGAGAAAGGTGTCATACAGTATAGCAAAAGCTTGGAAATATTCACACTAAAAGACTCTGGCCAAACCAGAGTCATTTCTCCCCTCTGCTCTGTGTCAGATAGAAAACTGTGCTCTCCACAAAGACACAGACCGGGAGAGTCAGATAGACAGGCAGCAGCGGGGAATGAAAGAGAGAGAGAGACAGGCTGTGTGTTTGCGTTTATTGTGCTCCTCAGGACTGAGCACTTAATCTGCCTGCAGATACGTTACACCACAAACGGCCAAACGCAATTAGCCACGCTGCATTCTTCTGCCTTCACACAAACACAATATCTTGCGCTATCTCTCTCCCCCTCACACACATGGGGGTGATAAGAGGGACTGTAATTAATAATAAAAATGGAATGGAAGATCTTGCTGCCATACGCTGGGAAAATGCGTAAAAAGGACCAGAACGCATGGGTTCAAAGCACCCACGCTACAAACACTAGCACTGGGATTTATCTGAATCATTTTAGCGTTTCAAATGCATTCATTTCGTTTTTGAGTAAAATACATAAATGCATAAAGAAACCATTGTTTGCTTTCTTTATACACACTCTTACTGTGCAAAATAATCAGTGCATGTTATTCCATAGTAAAAAAATATTGTTACCTGCTACTTTTCACGATCCAATCAATTCCCGCTCAATATAATTAAGAACTGTCCACAGCTGAACATTCTATTTCACTAAATAAATAAATAAATGAATGAATGAATGAATGAATGAATGAATGAATAAATACACACTGTAATTTAAAAGGCCATTTTTACTTATTTTATTTTATTCCTGTGATGGCAGAGCTGAATTTTCAGCAGTCATTGCTCTAGTCTTCAGTGCCACATGATCCTTCAGAAATCATTCTAAAATGCTGATTTTGTGGTTCAGTTATTGTCAATTATTATAGAAAGTTCAAAAGCACAGCAATTTTATGATATAGAAGTATTTTGCAACATTATGTCTTCACTACTACTCTTGTTCAATTTATTGTGTCCTTGTTGAAAATTTAGTTTTATTCATTCATTCGAATGGTAGTGCATTACAGTTTCTACAAAAATATTAAGCCGCGAAACACAACATTGACAACATTTATAATAATAAGACAGCTTTGCCATCACAATAATAATTCAATTTCTAAAAATATTCAAATAGAAACTTTTTAAATTGTAATCATATTACACAATATGATACTGCTTTGTTACTGTTTTGTATTGTATTTCTGATCAAATAAATGCAGACAAAAAAGGCGTAAAAAAAAACCTTTCAAACAGTAGTGTAGCTGTATGGGCTTCTTTTATGATAATTTTATGGTTCTTTAACAAAGAGTCACACATTTTTGACCGAAATCATTAAAAAGAACCAGTTCAAAGTCTCACATGTATATACAATACTATCTGTGTGAACAGCATCTCTGACCTTGTGTCTTTCTCACAGGCTGAAAAGAACAGAGGGGGATCTCTTCATTAACGTTCTCTCTGACAGGTGATTAACTTCACCCCATACAACACATCGTGACCTGCAGTTGAGTATCATCACCTCTCTATAACTATACCCCATTGTTTCATTTCTCAATACACAGAACTAAATGACTCCTTTTGGTTTCATTATCTAACCTCAATTAAAGAAGGGGGTGGAATCAGCCTTTGTCCTCTTCCAGCTGGGGCGCAATTGTTCGACGGAACGCTAGATGTTAAAATATTCACATCTAAGGTGTTGTGGGCATTGCTATGTATGTATTAAGGTGTTTAAAGCATGGATTTATAGTTGCTAGAGTGTTCTGGGTGGCTACAAGGGTGTTGCTATGAAACGTAATAGTTATAGTATCAAATTGTTCAAAAGTTCCATAAATATGATAAATAATAACAGTGATGCATGTCTTGCCTAAAATCCATAACAAATGACCGTGAGAACCTCCTTTAATGCTTTACATTGATAGCAAGATAAAAAGATCTATTCGAGCTGAATGTAGACATGGAGAAGACAGTTTGGACTGTGTTATAATGAACAGCAATAGACAGTAAGCACAGTTCCAGGGTCAGATACACTATGCTTCAGATGCATTATCTTGATTACGCACAGCTGCCAGAGAGAGAGAGAGAATTAATGTGTACGCACACAATGCATTTGCACATCTGTCTCTTTGGGGATAAAGCCAAAACGCATCAGGCCACCTCATATGTACGTGCACACAGACACTAAAAACCATATACACAATGTGAAATGTTTACAGCAGAGAAGATGTCTGGCTAACACATGACACATTTTGGTTTGGGAAAATATTCAGAATTTATTAACCATTCACTAAGCTCCATCCCCTTACTTATGCTACAGAACATCCTTTAGGAATGAACTTGAGATTTCTCTCTCATTTGCAGTCAAATGTAAATATGTATTTCATATTATGCTTCCACTGTAAAAAATAAATCTGTAAAATAACGGAAAAAGTACTGGCAGCTTATTACACAGAACATTATCCATTAATTTTACAGACATTTCTGTTAGCCCTAAAACACAACGCAATGCAGTGTAAATTTCAAAATACTGGTAAAACACCTGTAAAAAATAAATACGGAAAAATTCCTTCAAATTATACAGTATATTGTAGGGCTGTGCAATTAATCAAATTCGATTATCATGCGCATCTCATCAGTAAAGCCGGTTCCGTGATTAGCAGTAAATCGCCATCACCTGTTTTCAGATGGAGCGGCATTTATTACACAGAGCCGTAGTTCACTGACAAGCTAGGCAATATCGCATTCAAAATCGAAAGCGATTCGTCTGCGATTATGAACGCGATATGGCGATTTACTGCTAATCACGGAACTGGCTTTACTGACGAGATGCGCACGATAATTGAATTCGATTAATTGCAATGCCCTAGTACATTGTGCCTTATTTTTACAGATTTTTTTTAGAGTGTATGTAGGCTGGGATTAATTAATTTAAGACATTACAACTCATTTTTATCTACCATTTTTTATTTAAATAAGTTAATATATTTTAATATATTGTGAGATGTCATTTCATGATCCTTCACAAATCATTCTAATATGCTGATTTGGTGCTCAATTATTATCAGTTATTATTGGTACTCAATTATTAATAATGGTTCTTAGTATCAATGTTGAAAACAGTTGTTGCTTTTGTGAAAAACATGCTACTTTTTTTTTCAGAATTAGTTGATGAAGAGAACATTCAAAAGAACAGCATGTACACACACATATATATGTACACATATGTGCATATATATGTGCGTGCGTGTGTGTGTGTATTTTCCTTTTTTTAATTATGCAATAATATAATTAAAAACCTAAGCTACAAATTCAAATTTAAGCTTAATGTGAAAGCAATTACAAGTAATAAAATAAATAAATAAATAGATTAATAGATAAATAAATAAATAATATTCTGTTTTCTGTCAAATAAAAGAAATTCTAACTTTTACAAACTTTTATAAACAATATAAAATATTATACAAAAATACGAAAATAAAAATATTAGATATTCTGCTTTTGATAAAATTGAAAATCTAACTTTTACTGTAAAACAAAATTAATGATTAAGTAAAATATAAAATAATGTAAAATAAAAAAAATGTAAAAATTACTGAACTGTTAACATTTCTAAGACATTTTTGTCATGCTTTAAACAATTTGGTTACTATTATTACAAGACTAGATTCAGTGTACAGCATAAATACTTAAATTAAGAATAATTTACCTTGAAGTAAACACAAGTGATCTTACTTTTAGTACATGTTAAGCTGGGATGAGGGCTGACATGGTTTGGTATTAAAATATATTTTTATATAAATTAAAACCATCAAATCAATCTGCACTTATATAAGCTAAGAGCAAATGCTCTGAGAAAACTTGCAGCAACAGTTGCTAAAATAGGTCAGTAACATTTTTAAGGCTTAGCAAAGACTCCTTTTCAATTCATGAGTGTTCATTTGAATTATAATTAGCCACACCCACAGGTATGAAACTCATCTGTACACATTTTTTTGATTGGCTGTGATTTGTGATTAGGACAGTCAGACGCACACAGTTCAGACACACCCTTTCGTGCTCTGTGTGTGTGTGTGTATGTATCAGGCAGTCATAACGTGATTGGCTTTTGCTCTCACACTCCAGGGCACTAAACACCTGGACAGATTGGTTTATCAGGTAAACATTGAAGAAAAACAACAGAATAAAGCAGCCAATAGCACTCTAATGGCACTGATAACGGCATCAAACCGTCCTTGAGCAAGTAATGACAAACCAGACACGCCAACCCGCTCTGGGAACGGCGACTATAAAGAAAAGGCATTAAAACGGTGACAAATCACCCATCATTCTAAACAAGGGCCCTGCGTAGGCAATCTCATAGCTATGACGTGATACAGGCAGGCATGTGACAGCTCTAATTTAGAGATTTGTGGAGAGAACAAACCAGGTGTCACTTCTGTATGGATACACCTCCACGGCCTAGGGGAACTATCAGTCTCGCGGACAAAACGTGTAATAAAGGCTCGCGGAGCGCGGCCTCTCTGGCGCGAGGTAGACGCTTCCGTGGAAGTCAGCTGGCGTGTGTTGAAAGCGACTGCTGCACCAGCTGTGTTCTACAGCAGAGTCTAACCTCTCGTTTTCAAATGCATTGGACAAAGAGAGCTCAGTTTACTAAAACAAACTTACAAACACGAGGGCGTCGGATCAACAAACATTTTGGAAGCGAACGTTTTCTAATGGTGGCTTACTTTACTAGTGATCTGGCACTTCTTCGAACAAATACTCGGCTTTATTTTAGTTATTTATTCAGTCAGAGCTTGCAGGAAACAGTTGAGAAAATGTGTATTAATTCCCATTAATATTATATCTGTGGGTCAATAAAAAGTGTTAAAAAGTATTAAATTACATTTTCTGCATTACTATTTTTTTTTTTTTTTTTTAGCATTTCCATTGTTAGGTCTAGGATGGCTCAATTAAATAAAAAATCTAAATAAATTATTTACTACTGTTTTAATATTACTACTGAGCTGTAAAAAAATAAATTAAATAAAAATTTAAATATAAAAATATTAGATATTCTGCTTCTGTAAAATTAAAGAAAATCTAGATTTTAAAATAAAACAACTCACAAAAAAGTAATATAAATATTATATTTATCATATAAAATCTAAAAAAAAAAATAATATTGAAAAAATATGAATATATTAGACTTTCTATTTTCAGTAAAAAGTATATCATTAAATACAAACTAAAATATCAATATAAAAATTTTAAAATATTTAGAAAATAAAAATATTAGATATTCTTCTTTTCTAATAAAAAACTTTTACTATAAAACAAAACAAAATTAATCATTAAAAAATTTATCAAATAAAAATCAAAAATGAAACAAAATCAGTAAAAATAAGTACAAAATAAAAATAATAAAAAATAAAATATTAATACAATTAAATACAATTAAATATTTAAATACTGAAAAAAAGAGTTTCCATTTTCAGAAAAAAATACATACTGTTGCATAGTGTATTTTTTGTGTACACACTGAAGCCAATTGAATCATTTTAATTTAACATATAAGCATGAACACAATCCTTTTTTAGCCAAATGTATCCCCATAGAGATTGACATGACATGACGGTCTTAAAATGTAAAAGGGCTTGAAAATGATATCAAACATATTAAATTGAAAGTCCAGCTACCTTATTTGCAGCAACATACAGTAAGTCATTAATTTAATAAGATACAACAAAAGCCAGTGTGAAAGTTAAAAAAAAGAGACATCCCAATGCAAAGAATCCCATCTTGACGTCTGTTCACTCTCATATAAACATACACACTGATCGCAGCCAATCAGGTGACAGGATAGAGTCGGAGAGGATAAATCAAAAGATGACTTGTGGTATTTCCAGCTGTTCCAGGAACAAAGGTGTAACGTCTTATCTAAACATGCCAGAAAAGTCCAGCCAGGTCAGGACAACACCCCAAACCCAAACACACACAAATCTTGAGAGATATGACAAAGCAAGACAAACTTAATAACAGTGAGCCATGCTCTCAACTTTCCCAAGAGATTCCTGAGCACTTTGTTGCAACACACAGAGCAGCGCTGCACATCTGACACCAGATTCGAGGAGATCTGAGGCAGCGACAGGTGGAGCAGACACAAAATGCTTGAGCAGAGAGACAAAAGAATTGCTAGATTTGCTAATGTAAATATATGAGATTCCTATGTGGATTTTTTTTTTTTTTTTTTTAATTACATAATAATAAAATAAAAACATAATATTAAAATATGATTAAAATATAATACAAAAATTATATTATTAAATGTAAAAATTAAATATAATCATTTCTATTTTTAGTAAAAAAAAAAAAGAGCATATTCTAGGAGACATTAACACAGACGGAAGGAAACAGAATTACTGAGTTGCAAACATAAAAACTTGAGATTCTAGTATTGTAATATTACAATTTCATTGTAAAATAAAACAAAAAATAAGAAATTAATATAAAATTATAAAAATATAAAACAAAATATAAAACAAAAAAGTCAAATCATTAAATCGTTAAACTAGTATATAAATATGAGATTCTCTATTTTTCATAAAAAAAACTCACATTTTCATAGTCGTTCACATAAGTAGACAGAAATCACCAAAATTACAAATAGAGTTGCAAATATAAACATTTGTGACTCTAATATTGTAATATTATTCTTGTAAAATAAAAAAATTGTAAAATAAATAATATTAATAATAAATATATTTATACAAATGTAAACAAAAATATAATAATAAGATTCAAATATAACAAAATTTAAGACATTTAAGTAATTTTAAACATTTTTATTCAGTTTAGCTGTTTTTATACATATATATTTGTTACAATATTGTGTGTGTGTGTGTGTGTGTGTGTGTGTGTGTGTGTGTGTGTGTATATATATATATATATATATATATATATTCAATTTTTTTATACATACATATACACACATACTCTAGGATCCTTTAAACAGGACGTAATCTTGTGTGAAAAACAGATAGATGGAGTTAATATAAACACTTGGGAATCTAATCCCACCCCCAGATTCATCTGATTGGTCTGTCATTTCAAAACGGACATTGATCTGCTGTGCGGCGAGTCATAAGGTGAGCTATTTTTAACACAGCATCTTAAAAACGTGCCGCACATGGCACAAGATGCAGCAAATCCATCTGCCTCGTGTATATAATGACCAAAACAGATATATAAAAAAAGAGACTTTCTATGTGAACGACCCTTTTCACTGTTACATAATTACATAAGCCAGCACTTATGAAGGATCGAGAGAGGCAGAGAGAAAAGGAGAGACCAGACACACAGAAATGCTGGGAATATGGGCAGAGGAGGAAAAAAAAAATGAAGAAGAGCGGGGTGTTGGTGGACAAGGGCGCCCTGGCCAAGAGACAGGAAATGAGTTGGTCTGTCTCATACCCCAGGACAGAGCGGGGTGCCAAGAACACAGCTGCATTTCCTCTCTGCCCTCTTCTCTCTCTATTTCTCTCTATGACCCTTTCCCAGCTGCCAGCTGTAGTCTAGCTTAGTCATGGACAATAGAATAAAAACACTGATGGATCGGGTGAGTTTTCTTTCCCCTCTGTATGGAGTCACGATTATCATATTACCCTTATTACTGAAAGCCTCTGTCATGAAAACATACTTATTAATAGTGTGAGCGTGAGTCTAAACCAATAGGAGAGGGAGGCCACACATGTTGACCCCTTGCCTCTGTCTTTCATAAATCATGTCATGCTGTATGTGCTGGGAAAATGATATTGCCCATGAGTTAGTTTTACTGTGGGGCATGAGTGCATTCAAGTCAGCGCTTTACATTTTATATGACATTTATGTTCTTGGCAGATGGTTTCCTATCAAAACAACTGGTACACGTCCTTGAGGAAGATTGTGCCAATATTGTGCTACAGTTCAAATACTACAGTGTTTTACTTAAACTAGTGATTACATTATTCATTTAGCATGAAAATAAAAGCTTAACATAAGCGTCAAAGTGGAAAAAGAATGGTAGCTGTTAGCAAATAGCGCAGAAACACTCAATATACAGCATTCATTCAGTAAGAGAGAAAGCAGTTCTTACAAGAGAAAATGATAGAGACACATCATCTGGGATTATTTCACTTCATTAAATAATGCTGAAGCCAGATTTTTTTATAATGGGTTTGCATGATGTATAGAGTTTATTCAAATCAAAAGTTTAAATATTGATCAGGTTCTGTATTTTTTTTTTTTTTTTTTTTTTTTTTTACATTTAAACAACAAAAAATAAGTCTGATAATGAAACAAGAAAAAAGCCATAAAAAATTATGGCTTTCAAAGATAAATATATAATAAAATGTATAATAAATACAGCCATCATTTTGTAACATTTAATATGCATAAACTACTAAGAGTTAGTAACTTTAAAATATAAATAAATAATACTTTTATTCACCATGGATGCAATGAATTGCTCAAAACTGACAAGTGAAACACCTATAATGTTACAAAAGATTCAAATAAATGCTTTTCTTTTTAACTTTCTATTCATCAAAGAATCACAGCTTACACAAATATTAAGCAGCACAACTATTTTAAACACTGATAACAATAAGAAATGTTTTTTGAACACCAAATCAGCGTATTAGAATAATTTCTGAAGGATCATGTGACGTTAAAGACTTGAGTAATGATGCTGAAAATTCAGCTTTGCATCACAGGATTAAATTACATTTAAATTTATTTTAAAAATAAAAAACAGTTGCTGTAAACAGCAATTATATAATTATTCACTATATTACTGATTTTACTGTATTTTTGACCAAATAATGCAGCCTTGGAGTGCGGAAGAGTCTTTTTTCAAAAACATTAAAAAAAACAACCCAAAACCTCGGAACATAAGTGTATATGTAACTTAAAAAAACAAACACACAACAGTCCACAGTTTGTATCTCTGCAATTTTATCCTCTCATATCAGTTGTTTAAAAAAAAAAAAATAAATAAATAAAAAAATTAAAAAAAAGGAAAAAGCAGCTAGGGTCAATATTGTTCTTGCATTTAAACCATATACTACGATGCAATTCATAAAAAGAACAGGTCAGTGGGCAGCAGTTCCATTATATTAACTCTCCAAAGCCAATTTGTCACATTTGCCACTTTGTGATAGTTAATTTTGGACCCTGACTGTACCAATTGAGTGCAGAAGTAAGATTAAACCGGAAAATATCATAATAGCTGTATCTTCTAGTTAGACGACCACAGCAGCACAGACGCACAGTATCCTCTCTCCTCAACGCCTGCTTTTTTAATTGGACAGCCTGGCCATTCTAATCATAGGTACTATTATTTACACAGCTATCAATCTGAGCTCAGGCCGGCTCCCTGTGCAGCATATAATGACTCAGATTGATTGCTCGGCGTGACATAAGATGAAATAACATCCACCGAACCCGTCCCCCATTCCCTACACTTCTGTGACCCTCCTCAAACACGTCCACACCTCCGCTCTTTTTCAGCATTCCCCTCATACAGCTTTCCACCTCTAAACTCTTTTATCTGTAATTGTCATTTCATCTGAAATGGACAGTTTACACACACACACACACACACACACACACACACACACACACACAAAAAAAACTCTTACAATTCACTCACATTCAAGGCATTCCAAATTTTATGGTTTTCTTTCTTCTACAGACACAAAAGACATTTAGCTGAATGTTCACGCTGCTCTTTGTCATACAATGAAAGTGGATGGTGACCATGTGATTTCAAGGCCCATCAGAGATTCTGCTTTTGTGTTCCACTGACAAAATAAAGTCATACAGGTTTGGAACAACATGAAAGTGAGTAAAAGATGACAGAACGTTTATTTTTGTGTGAACTGATTAGATGGTGCAAAGTGGGAAAAGTTGAAACATGCACAGTAACAACAGGAACATGCATTTAAAAATTAAGAGAGTACATTTTAAAGTTAAAATAACTTGATGGATTTGTTTGCAGATTTTAACTTCACAAGACATTAATTGATAGACTGGAGCTGTGTGGATTACTTGTTTTTATCAGCTGTTTGGACTCTCATTCTGACGGCACCCATTCACTGCAGAGGAACCATAGGTGAGCAAGTGATGTAATGCTACATTTCTCCAAATCTGTTGTTTCGATGAAGAAACAAACTCATCTACATCTTGGATGGCCTGAAGGTGAGTAAATTTCAGCAAGTTTTTATTTTTTGGATGAACTATTCCTTTCATTTTGACTGTTCTCTTGCATTCAGAATCTTGTCTGTCTACACCTTGTTGGGTTTTTCCCCTCATCTTCTCTCTCTCCATTCCTTTTTTATCATTCTGAATCTATGACTCCCCTTGAAGGAAAAACACAGGTGGTTAAAGTTTTTCAAGCATCTATTGACTGTAAATTTCCATTGCGCTGCTGTGGTATGTAGTATGTAGCATGTCCACTAACATTGGTCCATTAAACACTGCCTGCATGAATTGAGAGACATAAAACACTCTCAGAATATGTGTTTGTGCTTTGGGTGGGAGTTTCAGTTTCTAGCTCGAACACACACGTAACTCACGTAGCCAAATACCTTTGCCTGTGCACTTGGTTATTGCAGCTATAAGAAAAGTTGGAGGGGAAAAAACATGTTTACATTTCAGATCTTGTCAGGGCAGGTAAGAAATGGGAAATCTGTGGCAATTCATTCATCTAAATTAAAGATGTCACAACATCAGAGGAAAAGCGTGGAATAATTTAAGAATTAACCCTTGAAAAACCCAATCGGCTGACCATTAATCTGACTATCAGTCATCCTCAATGTCTGACCCTGGTTTAAATGTTAATTTGATTAAAATACCACTTTTTTTTTAATTTCGCAAAAGCTTTTAATATGGTCTTTAACAGTACTTAAAGCTAATTGAGGCGGACATATGTTTCATCCTTTGAAAAGTCTGATTTCAGTATATATAAAAATAAAAAAAAGAGTTCTGTAAAAAAATATTCCTGCAACCCCCAAAGAGCTTCCCCCCAAACACACAGATGCCAGTTTCAATTAGTTTCACAAAGCGTTTCTTCCACAGCTAGTGGGGGAGATGGGGAACTCGTTACAGAATTCCTTTCCTCGCACTTTGAAACATAGATCGGGAGGCTTGGCAGCGTCATTCCAGCAGGAGAGTGGACGAGAGAAAGAAAAAAAAGAGGAAAGAGGAGAAACATGAGGAAGGGTAGATAAGGCTCAGAATGACAGAAACATGGAAAGCTGTTCAAAAAATTATTTTAATTTTGCTCTTTTATGGCAGATTACATTGTGACAACTTACCCCATATACAGTATACAATACAGTGTCCAACAGCGTGGAATGTTGTCACAATAAGGTGAACGTGTATTCAATGAACTCATCTTTTGTTCTTTTTTCCTTGGCAATAATGGTGGAAATTTCCAAATTAGCTTTTCTTGTAGCCAAGACTTTTTTTTTTAACTTTTTTAATGCACATTAAATCAACTTAATATACACAGATAATCAAATTATTATTTATAATACAGTTAACCTATTTAATATACCCCTATTTAAAAGACCATATAAATGAATGAATGAATAAAATAATTAAGGTAGACTTTTAATCACTTATATTGTAAATACATGAATAAAGATTCTTTAAGTTAGATTCTTAATTGTTCAGACAATAAATAAATAAATAAATAAATAAATAGTATTGTTAAGGCAGACTTTTAATCGCTTAGATTGTAAATAAATAAATGAAGTTTCTTTAAGTTAGATTTTTAATTGTTCAGACGATAAATAGTATCGTTAAGGTGGACTTTTAATTTCTTAGATTGTAAATAAATAAATAAATAAATAAATAAAGATTCTTTAAGTTAGATTTTTAATTGTTAAGACAATAAATAAATAAATAGTTTCTTTGCAATTTAGCCTGCACATTTCAAGTGCAGTACTGTAGGGATGATTTTTTTTTTGGCAGTGCAGTTCTGGGCTAAATCTCTTGCCACCTTCCTAACTGAATTGCAAAGAGAGTCACGTGACTAGTCACACTTCTATATTTCCTCTCCCTCGGGACCATCCGGTGCAAACACACCTGTTAGAAGCCACACACACACACACACACACACACACACACCTGTTAGATACATCCACACACACTCACACACGTGCAACACAAAAACCTCCTAAGGCACCACCGGCATGTCTACAGCCAACCGAGGATGTGTCCTGACGATTACCGCCGCATTTCATTAAATCTGACCACTAAGTACTCATTGACCATGTGTGTTTACTACAGTGAACAGTGTGGGTCACTTAGCAACTTGAGAACGGTTAATATCAGACCAGACTCTAACGGAGTGTGACCGCGTGTACGTGTCTAATTACATGTGCGCACATCCGTCTATTTCTGCCATTCGTGCCTAATAATCAAGCAGTTCAATTAGCAGCGCTGACTATGGAATCCCATTGCTGTGGTAACGGTGTGGGAGGGTGGCGGCATAGGGGACAGGACTCCTAAGAGGCTGCCAGTGACACTCTAAATCCGTCCCACAATACCATTCTAACGTGGTGGCGACTGTTGCTAGGGCACTGATGGAGGTGTCATGTAAAAATGCGTGTTTGTGTGCACGTGGGGGTGGTGGGGATTCGATTCTCATTCTGATTTGTTCTATGCAAATTACATCAATCACAGGAAATGCCTAGGCCTCTGCATAAAGTTAATTGCAGTGGCAATAACAAAGGCCTGCCTTTGAGCAGGAGGCAAATTAAACATTAGTTTAGTTTTTTTTTTTCTTTACTTGGAACTGGTGGGATGTTCTAATTACAGAGAATGAACACATCAGCACTTTCCTGCATCGCACATTTTAGTTTAACAGCCAGAGCCTGGAAAACAACAATCTGGACGTTCCTGGGGCGATGTGGTTATTGTGTGCGAGTGGGTGTGCGTGCAATGTGTGCGAGTGTGAAAACGGCATGAGAATCCAGCGGCTTATTAGCATGTCGACCTCCGACCCAAAAGATGACCGTGACACCTTCATTAACATGATGGTTACACCTACAAGGCCTTTATTCCCCAAGCTAAGCAACGCTGGAAATACATTTCCTGCCTAAATGATAGCTTTAAAAAAAAAGTTTTACACTAACAGAAACGAATAGCTCTACTAATAAATATGTTGCTGAAAAGTAAACACATACAACTTTATATATAACTGTATATATATATATATATATATATATATATATATATATACACACACACACAGTGGGTACGGA
>JAFVLL020006667.1:0-19355 GCA_021397915.2 Tor tambroides
AATAATTTTGACCCATACAATGTATTTTTGGCTATTGCTACAAATATACCCCAGCGACTTAAGACTGGTTTTGTGGTCCAGGGTCACATATTAACCTAAAAAGATTAACTGCAGTTTTAATTTCTTATATAAAAATGTATTTTCACGTACTTCAGGCATTAAATAAAGTGCCATTTCATTTGCAGCTGATACAACCTTATACAATTATTTTTTATGTGTATTTATGTGGAAAACAAAATGTCAGCGACTACTGCTAATAAAAACATTTTACTGTCAGTTTATTTTTAGTTTAACTTTAACTGGAAACCCAACTCTCAATCTAGAACTGTTTAGGAGATTAAGTTGTGCTAAACGTCATGCCAAATTTCTACAGCCGTCATGTTTGTGATTCCCATGTGGACACAACTACAACTTTCTCTTTGGTCCCTCCACCCTATTTCCTGCCCTCTTTGAGGAATTCCACCCAGCACTCGTTTTTCTTGGGAGGATAGATCTGAGCCAGGCACTGGAGCAGGAATGAGATGTCTGCTTAAGAGACCTCAAAAACAAAACTGGCTTCCTTTGGAAAAAACAGACAGGGAAATTCATTGAGTCAACAAGTTGAGCCTTCCTTTTCACTCAAAACGCTTTCTTCCTATCCCACTGGTTTGGATAAAGGGGAAATAACATATTAAAATAGATTGTTATGTAAAATATTTCTCTGGTTTGTGACAAAAATTTGACAATTACGAAATGCAGTTTATCCGCGGTCATTTTTTTTAAGCATGTCATGTAAATGTACATTTATGCCTCGCAGCAAAATTGTGGTACTGTACTAATTTGAAAAAGAATTTTTTTTTTAGTGTAAAGTCCTTTAAGGAAGTAAAATGTACTAAAACAATAAATATTTAAACTTTCAATTTTTTTTTAAACCAACGTTTGAATAAAAAAATGTTTTTATATAATAACATTTTTTGTAAAGTTACTCCATTGAATCTCAGTCTTTTTTCTTTTCTTTTTTTTGACCTAGAAACATATTCATGATGGTTTAAAAGTCCAAAAGGGTCCACTGTATTGAATAGTTTTCTTGTCATGTGACATACTGTATATGGCAGTGGATATGCTACATTGATTTTGAATGGGTGGGCAAAAGGTTTGCAAATATTCATAATAAAATTGCTAAAATTGCACTGTTTTTTTAAATAAATAATTGCTAAAAATGGCCAGCATCTTATGCCAATATTTTTATTATAATTGTGATGATGATGATGATGATGATGATTTATATATTTTTTAATTTATTTTTTAAATTTTCATATAGTTACACCAAGCAATTTTTATTATACCCCCCTCACTGCATGAATTTAATTTGTAATGCATTTTGAATTGTATAAAATCATACTTTTTTGTACACCTAAGTAAGCAACTTTCAATTTCAGCTCAACATGCGTGTGTTACGTGTGTAAAGCTGCTTAATGATAATTACTGCAGTCAATTCAAACATAGTATAACTGAGTTCCCACAGCAGCCCCTCGGCCCTCTGGGAACTATCTGCACTAAATGGGTCATACGGTCTGTTTATTTCTTTTCCTGCTGAGCTGTGCCTTTTCTCAAGTCTGTCATGTCAATGAAACTGAAGCTATTTCAGACTGGTTTAAAAAAAAAAGATATAAATATTTTATTCATCACTCTTTGTTCTATTTCAGTCCTTTGTATTGTTTTCTTATCTTATGTAGTAATCACTGCCCACGTTAGCAGCAGTGTGTCCTTGTGAGGCAGACTAAATAGACCATGAATGGAAACATAGTGTGACTAAATTAGTGTAAAACTGTTTAAATGCTGGCCATTTATGTTGGTTTTAACAACATCCTTCCACCTTTTGAACTTCAGTTACTTCTGTCTGTACAGTGATTAATAGAGTTTATCAAGCTCCATCTATACAACAATGTTATGTATTGTTATGTTTATTCTAAAGATAGAGAAGGGCTAAAAAGTCCAATAAGAATTTCCAAAATATGCCACACATCAATAAAAGTCACAATTCTCTGAGTCAAGTGTGATTTCATGGTGGAATTACAGCTCTTTTTCCATCTCAGCTTAGTGTGTCATCCTCCCAGAATGTCTTCTGACAGGCCTGTGCTCTGAACACTGTGAAAACACTCAGAGCACTAATGCAAACCACATGTCATATCCCGAAATTCCCAGAATTCCCACTAGTAAGGTCACTTAGCTAGTCAATTGTCCTGCAAAATTGGTCTCTGGTTCAGCATTCCCCATTTACTGCCCATTCATACAATATACACAGTAACATCTTTGATGGATTGACGACTTGAGAGGGCTTCTCAGAAGGGGGTGCTGGTTGACCCGAGGGGTCATTCTGGCCCTTTGTGTCAAAGCTGACCAGCAACTGAACCCTCCAGTGCTAAACCACTGATTAATTCGACCAGAACAGACAAGAAATGATATGTGGAGGAGGATGGTCTAAATCCTCACATGGTTTCTGCAGTATTCTGTGAATTGGGTGTTGTAACAAATATATGTGACCTTACTGAAGACTCCCCAGTTGCACAAAATGTCACAGAAGTATTTATGCCATTATAGTTTTGTCTGTAAGTGGAGCAAGGGGAATTTCTAGGTCACTGAATCATAGTCTAAAGATCTTTTTCACACCGATAATGAGATGTTATGGAATAGTATTCAGTTAGCTGGGTCATCACTATGATACATCAAGTGAAATCATGTTGAAATTTACAGGAAAAGCTGGGAAGGTTTAATCCAACACACTGAATACTGAACTTAAAAATGGGTTATACTGTGGTGTGTTGAATGTGTGTTAAAGTTATAAATGTCAGGTCTGTGAATGCTGGAAGTCTGATAATAATTCCAGAGGTAGTCGTTGATTTTAACATTAACTAGAGCTTGAACCCACAGAGCCATAAAACAGAGACCTGTTTTAAAGGATGGTTGGAAAGGGCCTTGTATGCATATTTGTAGCCTGAGATCAACTTGGCTCAAGGTCCTAGTGACTATTTCAAACAAATGTTTCTAATTTAGAGAAAATTAGTTTAATAAAAGTAGGTTCTCTTTGCTGTTTTCAACATCTTTATAGGTGCTCACGTCTGCATTTTTCTCTTCAACTGTACTGATGATCTGGCTGTCCATCACAGAGACTCATCACTGTTTTAAAGTCAACAACACGTCACATTCATTCATCTGCTTCTTTGGAAAGAAGATACACAATTATGCCATTTTTTAAACTTTCAAAACTTTCATTATCAGCCACATTAAAACCAGTTATAGCCACAAAGTTTTTCAATACATTTTTACATGTAATTGACCTTACAATAATAAGTCTTTGATAAACATTCAATGCCTACACTATGTACGTGTATATTATTTGTTAGACTACTTGTTTAGTGGTAGTTTTTTAAAGTGTTGCCAGTAAAGGGATATTACAACATTGTTTCTGTGCTTATGCAACCTGTCTTGCTTTGATTTTAGACTATTTATGAGACAGCCCTATAACAGGGTAGGGCTTGTCTATCCCATGAGTCAATGCAGCATCAGCATGGGAAAAGACATTGTTAAGCACTTGATATGCTGAGTGGCCTGAAGGTAGAGGAATAGTTTGCCACTAAATGAAAAGTCTGTCATCATTTAGTCATTGTCATATCATTCCAAATCTATCCAACTTTGGTTCTTCCAAGGGAGATATTTACCAGAATGTTTGAGCTGCTCTCTTCCATATAATGGAAGTTGATGGGGACTGGGGCTGTCAAGCTTCATAAAGGACAACAAAACACCATAAAAATATCATTAAAATGGTCTAAGCATGTACACTGTATACTAAATCCTTTGTGTAAGGAACAGACTGAAACTGAAGTTGCTGACTAAAAATTGGTCACCATTTACTTTCATTCATGGAAAAGCAAACAGGTTGGACATTATACTTTATATAATGTCTTTTGTGTTAAACAGGTGACAAAAAGCCATAGGAGCTTCAAAGATATGAAGATGAATACGTGATTAAAAATGTTTTTAAAAAATATATACCATTTTTATATTTATTTCAATCTCTCCCTTGTTACTTATCTAACCTTTTTTTTAAAGATATTAATAAACACATTTCTAAATTCATATGGAATGACAAAATGCCCCGTATCAATTTTAACAAATTAATGAAACCAAAAGATAAGGGAGGTGTCGCCTTACCAAATCTTAAATTTTATTACTGGTCAGCACAGGTGAAGCATATGGTCAGTTGGTATAATGAAAGGACTGATTCTATGTGGCTTAACATGGAAGCTACAGTTTGTGCTCCACTTCCAATAAAATTTTTGCCATTTATCATAAATATTAAAAAACTGAAATGTATTTCAACAAATTGTATTATTTCAAACACTCTTTTGGCATGGAGAGATGTTAGAACTTATCTTAAAATTCCAACCAGTCTTTCTTTGTTGTCCCCTATTGCTTTCAACCCTGACTTTCCTGTTTCTTTGCATAATATAGGTCTTTCTCTCTGGTTTAATTTAGGAATCTCGGAAGTGTCTTGCCTTTTCTCAGGTAATACACTAAAATCTTTCCAACAAATATCTTATCAATATAACATACCACAATCTCATTTTTTCAAATATCTTCAACTACGTCATTTTCTAAAACCTTTGTCTGATAATGGCATTCTGAGATTTGAGCTTACTGACATTGAACAAATTGTGACTAATAGTTTCTCCAAGGGGTTAATTTCTGTTATATATGATGCTTTGTCTAATACATGTACTTCCTCTTTAGAAAACTTGAAGAGTGTTTGGGAAAAGGATTTAGGCCATGGAATTGATCACGCAGACTGGTCTGCTGTATGTAACAATCTGTACTTTAAATGTACCTCATTGGGGGTTCACGAACTTAATTATAAATTCATTAACAGAATCTATCTCACACCGGTACGTTTGAAGAAAATTTACAAGAACTCTTCTGGTCTCTGTTTTAATTGTAAAAAGCAAAAGGGAACATTTCTTCATTGTTTTTGGTATTGTAATAAAATCATCCCTTTTTGGACTAAAATACATAAATTTCTACAAGAGCTCCTTAAGTTGCAATTCTGTTTCTCTCTGGAATTGTATCTGTTATCTATTGAAGTGGAGACAATATTTGATTCTCATGCTAAACACTTGTTTTTAATTTTGGTCTATTTGGCAAAGAAATGCATATTGTTACTGTGGTCATCCTCTCAGGTGCCTTCTTTCAAAATGTGGATGTCTCAAATATCTGTATTACTTCCACTTGAGAAGCTTACTTATGACATGCATCAAAAGTCCAATGACTTTTGGAAGATTTGGTCACCTCTGGCATTATGTTAACAACCTCTCCTGACTCCTTATTCTATTGGATGTAATTACTTTCCTGCCTGTTATGTTTGGAATGTGTATTTTATTTCTTCCCTTTTCCTCCTAATGTATGTTTGAGACGGTATTTGTATGTTTCTGGACATTGGAGTAACCGACGATTAAAATATATATATATATATATATATATATATATATACCAACTTTTTTTGGATGAACTGTCCCTTTAATTACAAAGAAATAACTGAGGAAGGAAGAGAGCACAAACGGGGCCTGCTGTGCCTATATAAGTGCGCACTTTAACACTTAAAACAGATAAACGCCGTACAGTATGTGTGCAAACTCACTTCAGGCGTCCTCATGTCCCCCTTCTGCCAAAGATTTCCTCATTCACGAGCATCATGCGCGCACGCCCCCGTCCCTGCCCTTCAGCTTCAGCGCGAGCGCTTAAGAGGTTTATAACTACCCTACCGAGAACGCGCACACAGAACAGCTTATCCACTAACACCCTGGAATAACCATCCAGAACAAACGAGTGATTTCAACGCAGATATCGAAGGCAAGTACAGATACTTCCACCTGTAGTTTTGAATATTATAACTTAAATTTCAATTTACTAAACTCTACGTCAGTGCTGAGATTTATTGTGTAGAGATTACTTGTTGAATCTGATACATTGTCATTTGTACGATAGAAAAAAAATAACATCGAAAACTTTGCTGCCTTTAATGTTTAAGTAAAGCATTCATTAGCCTACACTTTTTGACAACTTTCAATTGAATTTAACTGAACTCAGAAATGTTCGAATCTAATAGAAATAGGCTAACAGACATCGTTGTAAGTTAAATGGATGTAACCAAAATGTTATTACATAATGATGAGAGAATTGGTTACAGTGTGCTTAAGGAAAATTTCAATATATGTAAAACTGTATTGTCATATGGCTTTTTCATTGCACAAATCAGTGTTTTGGTGACTGTGAAAGCCCTTAATTATTATACTTAATCAGGGTGTTAGTAGTCCACATTATTCTCTCATTTGGTTATATAAAAAACTATACAATTTCAAATAAACATTAAAAAGCAATAATAAACTGATAAATAACCAAGCCTCTCACTTTCTAAACACCATGGTGGGTGTAGACTAAAGTCTCGGCTATGTTAAAGCAATGACACCATGTGGTTTACTAGGGAAATCCGGGAATTGGCTGATCTCAAGGACTAATGGTGTTTAACCATTACATAATAGGAGTGTGTTAATGTAACTCGTCCAAATGATTTTCTGAAGGTCATGAGGACAGATGTCATATAAGACATGTAAATCACTTCTTCTCTCCATGGACAGAACACACAGCTTTTAAACATTCAATATATATTTTTGTAACAACATGTTTTCACAGTTGCATCACAGGCCAATAAATCTCAGAAACAAGCTGTGAACAGTCAAAATGGTAAAAACATATGTCTCTCATACAGAAACAATAACAGAAATGAGCTCGTTTTAATGCATGCTGTGCCAGTGACAGCATAATTAACTTACGTCTTCTGGGTGAAGTAAAAATAACCACTTTGATGCTGTCCATGCTGTCCTCTCCCCTATATACAGTATGTGTGTGTGTGTGTGTGTGTGTGTGTGTGTGTGTCTGTATTCTTTTTAAATGTACAAACAACTTAATTTTTAAAAAGGGTTAAATTTGTTATCTGTCTATCTATCTAGTGTATGAAATAAGGTTTCACAATTGTGCTGTGTTGTAATACTGAGAAAATAAGATCTCGTTATTCAAAAGTGATAAATATTTATATATTTCAGAGACACTTGAAATAAATAATGCAACTTATAACAAAATAATGCACTGTTGTGTTCAGTGAAGGGAAGGTTTCCAAAGGTTGTGCAATCTTCACACTACATTAAAACATTGAGTACAATAACATATGTCAGTGTGGATGTAATTTAATGGCTGGAGTTCAAAGGAGAACAGAAGTGGGGATTTGTAATCTCGTTCTGTACTGCCAATAATGTTCTGGGGCAGTTTCAGAATATTCTCATAAAGGCATGCACGCAAATAACATCCTTGCTATTATATCTTTTGAAAATCCAACAAATTCCTGCAACATGTTGTGGACAGAGTGAAATTTCTCAGGGTTTGTAATTTATAGGTAAGTAAACTCCGCTCTTGGGAGAAGAAAAACAGAGTTGTTATATTTGTCGTTGAAATTGCACAGTAAATATATATGCTTTTCTTTGGGGTTTTTTTCTACAACCCACTCTTGAGTTTCACAGGTTGTAAATCTTTCTTCTCTTTGTTTGTTCCTCAGATCTGCTGTTGTGTTGATACATTCCAGGAGTTTCTGAAGAGTTTCAGACATAAAGGACGTTGCTTCCAGCTGCCAACAGGAAATTTAAAAGTGAAATAAAGGAGAGACAAACCAACCCAAACGTATGAAAGAGCTTATATCAGACTGAGGACTAGGTTCCTCTCCATTTCTGCGACAAACATCGTCACACGTTTGACACAAAATACTGGGAAACAGAATGCCAGCCAAGACACCCATATACTTAAAGACATCCACACCAAAGCGAGGCAAGAAGCAGAAAATACGGGACGTTCTTTCAGGAGACATGATAAGCCCGCCGCTGGGTGACGTGCGCCACAGTGCCCATGTCGGGCCTGAGGGAGAAGGGGACATGTTTGGCGATGTAGGATTCTTGCAAGGCAAACTCAACATGCTTCCAGCCCTCAATCAAACGCCCAGCTCTCGTTCTCTCAGCATTGACAGAAGAATGGATGAAATCTTCGATGTGAACACCAAGAGCCACACTTACCATCGCAGTCATAATTCTCATCACAATTCTCTCCTCAAAACCACCATCTCCATGCCGGTGTTCATCGCGCCTGTGCAGCCTCCTCCTAAACCCCCACGTCTGCATTTAGACGAGCAGCCGTCCCCTGTTCATCAGCAGCAGAAACACCATCGTAGTCCAACGCAGCAGCGCTCCATGTCTGTGTGTGAGGAAGGGTTTGGGAAGTGCAGGGATCCCTGCCGTGACCTCACTCTCTCCGCCTCGATCCCAGTCCTGCCGCACCTGGTGCCTTCCACGGGCTCCTTATCCGAGGCTTCCTCCGATGACTCGATGTCGGAAGGCTGCGGGCCGCTGGACCCAAAACGAGGCTTGAGTCTGGACTCTGATGCAGGGCTCAGTAATGAGGACCTGCGGAGCGAACACTGTGAATCTCCGGCTATCTCACCCAGCATGTCACGCTCAGAGTCTCTAATGGGTTTGGACCTGGACCTGGGACCATCCATTCTGGAGGATGTTCTTAGGATCATGGACCGTTATAAGAGTGTGGAAGAGAGACATGAGATATAAGGGGACTCTTTCAGATACTCTAGCTCACCCATGCATCTTATTTTGCCTGTTTCGGAGGACAGTGAAAGAATAGTTGGCTGTGCCACAGATGCTGCAGACTTATGGCACATTTTTAGCCACACGCAATTAGAACAAAAAGGCAATAAAATTTTGAAAAATACAATCCATAAATCTGTTCATTTCCATAAGGTGATCCAGTCATAACACAACAGTGTTGATGGATAACATAACAAGAGCAGTGTTTTGCTGCGGTTTGTTCATTCTAGCCTAACTGGAGATGTAAAATATTTAAGCACTAACAATTTGTTCATTTTTATATTTGCTATTGCTTATTAAGCTATGCTTTGCAGGGAAAGGAATTGGGATTTTGGCTATGTAGTAATTTTTCCTCGAAAATGTCAAACATTTTGCATAAAGTTCAGAAAAGTATCATTTTTAGTCAATGTAAGTGATTGTTATCAAGTAATGACCCAAAATGGAGTTGTGATTTAATTCCATAAGAGTAAACATATTACGCAGATGTGTAAAACATGATCTAAGTGATATAAGATCATTCTTTTCCCTGCCTGTGAGTACAAAGGAAATCACTTTGTAAAGGTTTATCTTTGTTGGGGTGTAATATTACAGTATATTTTGTTGCATTGTAATATATAAAATAAAATGAAATAAAATATTATATAAATATATGCCTCTGCTGTTTTAATAATAAAATATGTTCTTTCTTTCTTTCTTTCTGGCATAATTTAAAATGCAATGTTTATTATATATTCTAGAATTAAAAAAAAAAAAGTATTTAATAAAAAATATTTATTCACATGTATTTTTTTTTTACAAAGTACACCCTAAAATTATTATTATTATTTAACATTTGCACCGAACTTTTTAAAATAACTGATGGTAGGAGAGTAGAACCAGTCGGGCAAAATGTTATTTTTTTTAGTGAAAGTTTACTCCGGACTTTTTTTCGATTATTTAGATTTAACCCCGAAGGTGCTAAATGTACTTCCGCTGAAAAGTTGAATTGACATGCGTGTCATCCAATTAGATATCAGATTGGGGAGGGTTTTCAAGCGAACAACCAATCAATGAAGCAAAATTCCTTACGCGTTTTAGTTGCGACTGCTTCTCGTGCTACTAAAAACGCCTGTATAACTCGATAGAAGTCTGTGGTGTAATATTTACATGACAGTTACATTTACTGCCATATAAAGGTGTGAAATTATAGAAAACTGACCACCAGAGATATCTCAGTGCTACAAATTACTATCAGCCAACATGAAGTGAGTGAAATAGTCAAATTTCGATATGTCGACTAACGTTAGTAGCATTGCCGCAAATGTGCAGACTGATAATTCTCCAAACCGTTATTTATTAAACAGAAGTTTTTTGCTCTAATGCCTCTTTCATACATTTAGGCTGAATATCGACGGGTTATTAGTCTACTTTCCGTATGACTACATTTATCCTGAACAATACTCGTACATGCTTGAGCTGAAGAGGACGCTGGATGCAAAGGTGTGTTATAATCCATTTATTAAGCTAATATCGTCATATATGTAATACGTTAACATTATGAGTAGTTAACATGACATTTCACCCCGTGCCAAAAGTACCATGCAATGTAATGTGCTATACTTAATCTAAAACGGTTTTAAACTGCATTTTCAGTTACTTTATACAGTACAGCACTAGTATTTATTTTAGAGTTATACCAGTGGCAATTAGAATATTGAATGGAATTAAGTGAGTGTAAGCATCTCATGTGAAAATTAGTACTAGTTTGTTTGTTTTTTTTGTTGAACGAAAATAGTTGTAGTTGATGTCTTAATTATGTGTGTATAACTTGTGTGGAATAAAATTTATAAATAAAGTTAAATTAATCAATCAATCAATCATGCATGCAGTTTTTACAGACTTATATTAACAGAGAGACATCTATCTATCTGTCTATCTATCTATATATCTGTCTGTCTGTCTATCAATCAATCTGTTTCCCGCTTTTATTATATTGCAAAGGGTCATGGAGTTCTCGAGATGCCTTCAGGAACAGGAAAAACAATTTCTCTTCTTTCGCTCATCGTTGCTTACCAGAAGGTGAGGGATTTCTGAATGAATGTTATATAATTTGAAACTTCACTAAAGAGAGTCTGGTAACTGCATATAATTTGATTTATATTTCGACTTGCAGGCTTACCCTTTAGAAGTCACCAAGCTTGTCTACTGTTCTCGCACGGTGCCTGAGATAGAGAAGGTAGTCAACATTATATACAGGTTTATAACCCACTGCATAATTCATGATTTATTTTTCATCAGTTAATTTACTGTAACCTCTCTGTTCTCCTGTCAGGTTGTGGAAGAGCTAAGGAAACTAATGGATTATTATACAAAGCAAACAGGAGTGAAAAATGACTTCCTTGCACTGGCACTTTCTTCACGGAAAAACCTGTGCATTCATCCTGAGGTAGAAACTGCGTAATGTGCAGATTTCCGTGTGGTTTCATTACATTTTTTGTGCAGGTGAACTCATTAAGTGGAAATGAATGTGTGATTGCAGGTGAGCTCTCTGCGTTTTGGAAAAGAGGTAGATGGAAAGTGTCACAGTCTGACAGCATCATATATTCGAGCACAGCATCACAGTAACCCAAGTCAACCTGTCTGCCAGTTCTATGAGGTAAGAAGCATTTCTCAAGCATTTGCTGTAGCATTTGGCCTTCTTTCTAATCCTGGCACAAAGTCGCAATTTTATTATATTAAACATTTATTGTTGTTTAAAAAAAAAAAAGGGAAAAAAAAAAATATATATATATATATATATATATATATATATATATATATATATATATATATATATATATATATATATATATATATATATATTTTTTTTTTTTTTTTTTTTCAAATTGTAACTTGCATTGCATAGTCTTTCATACAATATTAAAAATGTATAAAATAATAAAACATTTCATTTAAATATAAATATATTTAAATTAAAATATTTAGCTAACATTAAAATAATTGTTGCCCTTTCTGCAGGAATTTGATGCAGTAGGCAGACAGGTGTCCATTCCCCCTGGTATCTATAACTTGGATGATCTGAAGGACTTTGGGCGTAGAAAAGGCTGGTGTCCGTACTTCATGGCACGTTACGCAGTGAGTCCTTGCTGAATTTAGTATGGTGGATGTTTGCTGTGCATGCAGTTGATTGTTGTTGATTTCATGTTTCTTCTTTCAGATTCTTCACGCAAACATTGTAGTGTACAGCTACCATTACTTACTAGATCCAAAAATTGCAGACCTGGTCTCGAAAGAGCTGGCAAAGAAATCTGTAGTTGTGTTTGACGAGGCTCACAACATCGGTGAGTAGAAAATTGCAGTACTTGTCATGATCACCCATATCATGTGGACAGATCTTGGTTATTTAAGCTGATATTGTTCCTTACAGATAATGTGTGTATTGATTCCATGAGCGTCAACATTACCAGGAGGACGCTGGATCGCTGTCAGACTAATGTGGAAACCCTTCAAAACACCATTAGCAGGTGTGACAAAATACTGGGAGAGTTAATTCATTAGTATTTTATCTATTACTACATGAGTAATGCCTTTAATTTCCTGCCTCCTGGTTATGTTCTTCTAAAGAATTAAGGAAACAGATGCTGCCAAACTCAGAGAAGAATACAAAAGATTAGTTGAAGGTCTTAAAGAAGCAAATGTTGCCAGAGAAACTGACATCTATCTGTCCAACCCAGTTCTGCCAGATGAAATCCTCCAAGGTCAGTTTTATTTTCTACAGCAACACCTAAAGTATTTGGATTTTTAGGTCACATTTAAAATAAAATGTCTGTCATTGCATTAGAAACAAGATATCAAACCAAGTGGTATCTGCAAACAAATGTCATATTTCACAAAACTAACTTTTAACAGACTATTTTGGAGATGGCTTTCATCAGGTAATTTTTAGCTGATGTATGAAGTCATCCTGCCTGTTTGATAACCAGAAAATGTCCAGATACTTTTAGTCTCGATTTGAACAATAAAAATACAATGTCTGTTCTATGATATGAAACCTAATAGACTTCCTTTGTGAGAATTTTGCTTTAAATAGCTGTATTTTTTTTAAATACAGCTTGTTTCAAAATTTTGGTTCATAAAGTATCTAAATATATTTTACATATGCAACTCTCAATTCAGAGGCTGTACCTGGCAGCATCCGCACTGCAGAGCACTTTGTAGGCTTTATGAAGCGCTTCCTCGAGTACCTGAAGGCACGTTTGCGGATCCATCATGTGGTGCAAGAGAGTGCTCCTCAGTTCCTCAAAGACATCTATGAGAAGGTCTGCATTGACCGCAAACCCCTGAGGTGAGTAAAAGAATCAGTTCTCTTCTTCTGCCTTCCTATACTGGAAGTACTGATGGTCATTATTAAGTAATAAAGCCACATATTCACCCCAGCCTAAATGTATATTTAATCCACTTCCAGATTTTGTGCTGAAAGGCTGCGTTCACTGCTGAGGACGCTGGAGATCGCAGACATCGCTGACTTCTCTGCCATTACACTGATCTCGCACTTTGCCACACTTGTCAGTACCTACAGCAAAGGTAACAAAGCCTCATTCTGCCCTCCCACCAATATTAATTTGTGGTCACATTAAATATTGTTCTGCGAATTTGCGCAAGAGAAATCCAGTAATTCCAAAGGGAATCCATGTGATTGGGAATTTTGCATGTGGGCAAACCGTTTCCCTATGCAGATTTTGCAATGGGTTCAAGTTGGCAACAAGGATTTTCCCCATTGACCAACAGAAAGCTGCTTGATTTGGACATTTTTTCATTTATTTTTTTGCCTATGAAATTTTTCTGAACCACACCAAAACACTGATAATATCCCAAACTACTCTCAATATACTAATGATTTTCTGCGAAAGCAAGTTCTAGGTGTGATCATTCTCTTTTAGGCTTCACCATCATCATTGAGCCCTTTGAAGATAAAACACCAACAATAGCAAATCCTGTTCTTCACTTCAGGTGCGTTAACTCAGCTCTAATACAGTTTGTCATGGAATTTCTATTAAATGTCTTTTCAGTTCAGTTTATTAGCTTGGTCACTAACTTTGGATCCTTTCTATGCAGTTGCATGGACCCCTCTATCGCCATAAAGCCAGTGTTTGGGCGCTTTCAATCAGTCATTATCACATCAGGGGTAAGCTGCGCTCCTCAATCCATATGCCCCATCTTTCCATGAATATTAGATTACACACACACTGCTCACTAATCTCTTCATTGTAATCTCACTGTAACACTCATGCCATCTGTGTAAGACACACTTCACTTTCACCTTAAAGTGTGCAGGCCACATTTAACATGGGTTTGCTTTAACTTGCTAATTGGTTTAAAATTGGGGAACATTTTATACAACATCTGTAGCCTGTACTTCTACTGTTATTGCAAAACACAAATGCCATTTACTAAATCATCTGCAGTTATTTGTTTTAGAAACTTCACAGTTTTGAGTTAGCAAATATTTGTTAAGATAATTTTTAATTCTCGCTCTAATTAGACACTCTCTCCGCTGGACATCTACCCACGTATCCTTGATTTCCGCCCAGTCACTATGGCATCCTTCACCATGACACTGGCACGAACCTGCCTGTGCCCTCTTGTGAGTTATGACTGGCAATATCACCCCACTGTGTGTAGTTTGCCATTTGAAGAAGCAATTATGTTTTGAATGAAGATATGTTGGACTGGTATCTTTTAAAGACATATTAAATCAGTGGTTTTCAGTCTTTTTGACTCATAGGCCCCCTGTTGTCCAACACAATATTGGAAGCCCCCCATACAGGCAAAAATATTTTTTTTTACAAAGCTACTTTACACAGAGAAACTTTATATATTAAATTTAGTAACTACGATTCATTATGTGATTCCAGATGTTTTAAGAACTGTATTTCCTTTTATTTCTTGTTTTTTTTTTTTTTTTTTTAACTATTATATTTTTCCAACTTTCAGATTGTTGGCAGAGGGAATGATCAGGTAGCGATGACCTCCAAGTTTGAGACCAGAGAAGATTTTGGTGAGTTGTTTTGTAGTATTGATTTTATTTTGCGAGTGCAGTTAAAACATAACCATTTTATTTAAAATACATCCCATAGCTGTGATCCGGAACTATGGAAACCTGCTGCTGGAAATGTCTGCCATTGTTCCTGATGGAATTGTTGCATTCTTTACAAGCTACATTTACATGGAGAACATTGTGGCCTCATGGTATGAACAGGTATGAAGAGACAACTTTCTTCTCAGATCATTGAAAGTGCTGTTATGATAATCATAACTCATTCTCTTGCTGGATTTGTAGGGCATCCTTGAGAACATCCAAAGAAACAAGCTCATTTTCATAGAAACACAGGATGCAGCCGAGACGAGCATGGCCCTGGAGAAGTATCAAGAGGTCAATAAACATTGGGGTTTTAATGCTCCCTAATCTT
This sequence comes from Tor tambroides, assembly GCA_021397915.2. Lineage (NCBI taxonomy): Eukaryota > Metazoa > Chordata > Actinopteri > Cypriniformes > Cyprinidae > Tor > Tor tambroides. The sequence continues at coordinate 15,179 of JAFVLL020006667.1, forward strand.
GTTTTCTGTAATCGTGTTGTGTAATGTTGACTTTATTTTAGATGCCCTGTGTTAAAGTAATCACTTTTGTTGTCTTTTACTTTCAGGCCTGCGAGAATGGCAGAGGAGCAATTCTGCTTTCAGTGGCAAGAGGGAAAGTGTCAGAGGGGATTGACTTTGGTGGATACTAGTCCCTTTAACAGTTTTGAGCTTGTTTCTTTATACAGGTTTTCTGCAGGTCTTAAAGTTTTAATTCACCCTTCTATAAATGAAGGCCTTAGAAAGGACTTAAATCGGAGCAGAAAGTCTTACATTCATACAGACATTCATAAATGTTGCATGCACTGCAAAAAAGGGAAATCTTCAGTTTTTTTTTTTTGCCCAATACAAATATATAAACATTCTTAAATCAAGATCATTTTTGCTTGAGATGCAAAATGAAGACTAATATGATGCTAAACAAAAACAAGAACAGAAAAAGAATCTTGTTTTGTCATTTTTAAGTTTCTTTGTGTGCTCTTCCATTAATTCCTAAAATTGGCTTAACTTGGTCTTACAAAGTCTAAAAATTACTTTCATAAAACCTGCAGAAGCCTTGTTTTAATTAGAAAATTCTTTAAAACAATTAAGTGTTAACATTAGTTCATTGGTTTTTCTTTTTAACCCCTAGTTCATCATTACGGCCGTGCCGTTATCATGTTTGGAGTACCGTATGTTTACACCCAGAGCCGAATCCTCAAGGTTTGTAGAGCTGTTTCTCCCAGATCGCGAATACATTACTAATTTTTAAGATTTCCAATACATTCTGTAAAGAATAAAAATAGCCTGACCTGTTTATTTCAATCAGGCACGGTTGGAATACCTCAGAGATCAATTTCAAATCCGGGAAAATGACTTTCTGACGTTTGATGCGATGCGCCATGCGGCTCAATGTGTGGGCCGAGCCATCCGAGGCAAAACAGACTACGGCCTGATGATCTTTGCTGATAAGGTAAGTAAACTGGTGCGAAGGTAGCATCATTTTTTTTCTTAGTTGTTTAATTACGTTTCCCTCAGCGTTACGCACGAGCGGATAAGCGAGGAAAGCTGCCCCGCTGGATCCAGGAACACCTTACAGATGGAAGTCTAAATCTGACCATTGATGAGACTGTGCAGTTAGCCAAGCACTTTCTACGACAGATGGCCCAGCCCTTCAGACGGGTAAGGTCAATGCATTGGTGACCATATTAACCTTCCTCTGCCTGTTCAATGATCTAAACCTCTCATGCGTAGTGTGTGTTCATTCAGTAAGTTTAGAGTTAAATTGTTTCTATATATAAACCAGTTGAAATCATATATGCACAGAATATGTATTAAGACTCTGTGTCATGTTTGTGTGGCAGGAGGATCAGTTGGGGCTGTCTCTGCTGACCCTGGAACAACTGCAGTCTGAGGACATGCTTAAGAAAATTGCTCAGATTGCTCAACAAGCCTGAGGTCTCGAAAGGAACAAAGTCTGGCAGATGTGTATATATATATATATGTATTCTTTTTAATGATTCTTTAATATGTTTTTCTACAACGAGAAGCATTAAAAAATGCTGTTCTTTAACCAGTGTTGTTCTTTACTGTTTGAAGAGAAACATGCTCTCAGAAACAGCACACTAAATTAAGGGAAAACTACTGACGAACACCAGGAGTTGAATTCTGGCTATTGATTGGGCCGTATCAGCTGTCAACCACCTAATTATCTGAAAACACTTTTTACACATTTTCAGTTTAACAGAGGTAGAACAATTTTATTTGGTTTATCAACATTCAGTATATAAATATACTCCCTAAGCACATGGAATATGTAACGATAATATAGCATGTACAGCTGTTTAGATTATGTAACGGCTCATCTGATGTCTAACCTCTCAGTAACTACATCCACTAGCTAGATTCAAGTTATATACTGTATTATTCTTGTACCCTGAAATTCTGCTTATAGAAAATCCTCCCTATTGTGTTGAGAAGTACTTAAACTAAAGCAATAGCACAGCATGCATGTTTATATAAGTACATGTGCTTGAAATTGAAAAATCAAAAGTCCCTTATTTCATAGGCACAAATGAGTACCACAGTTGGTTGATATTAACTCAGAAACATACAAATTATCTGTACAACAACATGTCTTACATTCATTTTGGAATGTAACATCATGGATGACCATTCATTAGGAATTTTTGAGTTAAGTGCGTTTAGAAGCGGTTTGAAGATTAAAAAGTATAGTTCATCCAAAAATGAAAATTCTCTCATTTATTTACTCACCCTCATGTCATTCCAAACCCGTAAGACCTTTGTTCATCTTCGGAACACAAATTTAGATTTTTTTTGATGAAATCCGAGAGCTTTCTGACCATGCAAAGAATTGTTGAATAAAGTTGTTGTTTTCGTTTTCTTTGCGCACAAAAAGTATTCTCGTAGCTTTGTAAAATTACGGTTGAACCACTGATGTCACATGGACTATTTTAACAATGTCCTTACTATCTTTCTGGGCCTTGAACGTGTCAGTTGTGTTGCTGTCTATGCAGGGTCAGAAAGCTCTTGGATTTCATCAAAAATATCTTAATTTGTGTACCGAAGAGGAACAAAGGTCTTATGGGTTTGGAATGACATGACAGTGAGTAATTAATGACAGAATTTTCATTTTTGGGTGAACTATCCCTTTAAGTGCAAATTGTTTAAATTCCAGTACTACAATTCTATTGCACGGGTAGTGTGAGGACATGGAATGTATGTCACATATTGCTACAATAAGTAAACAGTGGTAAGGTGTGGTCACATTAGCAAAATTTTGGAGAAATTAAGCAGGCAAAAAGGGTCCATTGTCAATAATGTAGCAATGAATTAGGCTTACAAAATAGAGACTTTAACAACAAAAGCTTTCTGTTGATCAACGTGGCAAATTTGCATGACCAACCTGAACATGAGTGAAACCTAAGTCAGAGACTTTTTTCCCCTTACACGAAACTCCTGAATGGATGGATTCCTTTTGAATTGACTGGATTTTGCCTGCAAAATTCTGTTGAGCAAAAAATGTGACCACACTTTTAGTGAAAAAAAAAAAAACGCAATAATGATTAAAATGATAAATTTCTGTGACATTTTATATTGTAACTGGCTTTTAAAAAATGGACTGAACTGATTTTTACATAATGTAGAAAAATCTTTGTAAAGCCAAAGTGTGCTCTCCTTTTCCAGGAACACTTTAACGGACTGCTTTGAAGTGTGAGTCTCAGGGAGGCCTGTATTCATCGTCACATACTGTTCCTCATATTACTGTCAAATATGGTCTTTGCAGTCAATTACAGACCAGTCAGATGTGAGGTTGATATCTCTGCATTGCCCCAGAGTTCTGATGTCATATGGCCTGTCTGAAAGTTAGCGGTCACCGCTCAGAGACGCACGACGGGCTAAACTCTGCGTGCTGGAACTCAGACCCCGTGCATCTGTCAGCCTGTTGGGCTTCTGAAAAGACAAAATAGACTTTCATTTTCCAATAACCATTCTCTAATTCCTGATTACTGTAAAATTATGCTGCACCCTTCAAAATTTGGGTCCACTTGGATTTTTTTTTTTTTAAGAATATGCTTTTATTCAGCAAGGATACCTTAAATTGATTAACAGAAAGCGCAAAAGAACAGCATTTATTTGAAATACAAATCTTCTGTAACATTATAAATGTCTAAACTGTCACTTTTGATTAAAGAATCCTGAAAAAAAAGTTTCCCCAAAAATAATTCAGCAGCACAACTGTTTTCAACATTGATAATAATAAGAAAAGTTTCTTAATGCACCAAATCAGCATGATCTCTGATTTTCATAATGATTTCTGAAGGATCATGTGTCACTGAAGACTGGAGTAATGATGCTGAAAATTCAGCTTTGCCATCACAGGAATAGATTACATTTTAAAATATATTCAAATAGAAAACATTTGAAATTATATTGCTGCACAATATAAAATGTTACAGTTTTTCCTCTATCAAAATAAATGATCAAATAAATGCAGCCTTGGTGAATATACAAACCCGATTCCAAAAAAGTTGGGACACTGTACAAATTGTGAATAAAAAAGAAATGCAATAATTTACAAATCTCATAAACTTATATTTTATTCACAATAGAATATAGATAACATATCAAATGTTGAAAGTGAGACATTTTGAAATGT
>JAFVLL020006669.1:0-62572 GCA_021397915.2 Tor tambroides
ATTAATGAATAAAAAACGGGATATATTTGTGTTTCAAATTCACGATATGAACAGCTGTTCACTTTGACTTTAGCCTATAAGTTAGGTTTAGAAAATGATGTTATCTGTTCTGACATATAGTGTGAAAGCATTTGTAAATTTGGCAGTAAAAATCCATTGTTTTGGTCTTGGTTGAGCTTGTGTGTAAAAGAAGTTCAAGCATTTTAAATTTGTGTTAACTGCATGCATTTTGTGTCAAAGCAACAAGAAATGCGTTAATTGTATAGCCTATACAAACGGATGTTGTGCTAACTGCGTTAAGAGTTTAGGAAAATTGTTAAAAGTCTTGAAAAAATTGTCATAGCGATTGTAAAAAATTGTAATCAAACATTTAAGATTTCTTGTTCAGCTATATGTTTACAGGAATTCGCACAGTATGGAAAATAATTAAAAAGAAAGGAAAATCATACAGTATATAACTAAAGTCAACACTGTAAACAAATGTTCCAAAAAGTTGTTTCAACTTAAAATAATTTGTTACCCCACTGACTTAAAATATTTAGTTTAGTCAACTTGAAGTTTTAAGTTACTCAATGTTAATTTAAGGGACAACTGGAATATATTAGTTGCATAAACTAAAAATTTTAAGTCAGCAGGGTAACAAATTATTTTTTACAGTGAAGATAACTTATATGGCATGAAAGCTCTTTTAAATTCTTGCCAGTATATTTAAGCCAGGGGCAAAAGACATGGAAATGAGAAAACCTGCCAGGCAGATGTGCAAGCAGATGTCCTTATTACACTTTCAAAAGACACATTTATGATATGTCAGCATTAAATAGATCATGGTCTGTTCTTGGGGCAGGGAACTCAACACCCCTACAGTGAGCCTCAGACGAGCTCTGAAGAACCTCCCGGCTACACATCAGTGAACCATCAGCCGTACAGTCCCATCAGTCCTCTACAACATCAGGTACACTTGATATTGACAGAGTGAAAGAATGCATGATATACTGATTACGTAAACCAACATTCAAAGTTTTTGGGTTGGTAGGATTTTTTAATGTTCATAAGAAGTCTCTTATCTCACAGTAAGATGTAAAATGTGTTTTTCATGATTCTTTGATGAATAGAAAGTTCAAAAGAACAGCATTTATTAGAAATAGAAATCTTTGTAACATTATGACAGTCTTTACTGTCACTTTCGATTAATTTAATGCATCCTTCTTGAAAAAAATTATTAAAATGCATTTTTGAACAGCAGTTTATATATAAATTAATATAACTATTTGTATAAGGAAGTCAGCATGACTACTGTAGGTTAGTCTTGGCATGTGTAAGAAAGTAGAAATGATCAAATGGCCTTGGATGCATGTTCACAGTCAAAACATTGGCAGGAAGTTCTACTACATCTTTAGACTGACAAATAACAAAGACTCACTCTTGTTGAACATGAATGTAGTATGTAATGGAAGCTTAAAAATTCAAACAAGCAAATAAAATGTGTGTGTGTGTGTGTATACAGTATATATATATATATATATATATATATATATTTAACTAATAACTACACAAATCACAAATAGCTATTTATTATGGCTTTTAATTTTTTATGTGTATGTCTGTCTCTAGTTTTACTCTTCAAGAGGAAGAGACACTATTTCTCACTACTATAACCAAAGCCTCTCATCACAAACATCTCAAGACAATTCTGTCCAGACACTCTACCCTAAACCTGTCTACTCTTACAGGTACGTATTTGCACCGCACCTGTTTTATCCTGGTAAACTAAGGCATCTTTTCAAAGCAGCTCATTCACTGAAACCTCTGTTCGTTGTCATCTGTTAGTTCTAAATAGTCTCAGGGCACAACATATTATACAACAGTTAGTTTCAGTCAAACTAAAAGTTTTTCAGCGTTTCTTTCTGCAGGTTACATAGTTACACAGTAGGTGGTGACAAGTGACAGTATTATGAGTAAAAGTCATTGAATTAATTCAACCGGTTCATTCAGGAACAAAACATGTTCATCCTAACTGCCATTCTATTTAAAATTATTATATTATTCTGTTTAAAAACTAAACTGTTGACAGCTACACTATGCAATCAGAAATCTGTAATGATAATATCATTATTCATGTGAATGTGCTGTCACTTTGGATAAAATTGCCTGCCGAATGCATAAAAATGTAACTTATCCAAACAAATCAAAATAAACCAATGCTTCACAGGAGTCTTGTTTGGATGGTAATGTTTCATTGTTGAATATTTCTTTTCAGTATTCTCATTTTCCTGGCTCTGAGGAATAGCAAAACAGGCAGTCTACCAGTAAGTGAGATCTACAGCTTCATGACGGAGCATTTCCCCTATTTCAAGGTAAACTGCACTACCACATCTCAGAATCATTTCTACATCTAATATATATTGATCTACAGTGAACAGTTGGTATCTTGACAGAAGCCTGTGCATGATTAATGCAACAAATCCAGAATGCAAACAGAGTTATTTACCAGGAGTAATTTCCTCAGGCTTTGTGGAATATGCCTGTTATGGCATGATCTTTATATACCTGTTGATTTGGTTCACCCTCTTCTTGGCGCTGTGCTGGTAAAGGGATTTAAAATGTGACATTGTTTTGGCTCATCATTAGGTAAACATGCAGATCTATACCTTTCCACTGAGGGAAGGGTTGTAAGAAAGATGTTTAGTTCAAGAAATGACTGGTGCAATCTCTATTTTAGATTCAGTTCTTTCTGTGAATATCTGTGAAATTCTAGAAACCACATAGCAACTACTCTACCACCTTTAACAACTTAGCAACCACTTTACAATGCCATAATGAACCACTGTTTCATTTGTTATTACTCAGACAGCACCTGATGGCTGGAAGAATTCTGTCCGACACAACCTCTCTTTGAACAAATGCTTTGAGAAAGTGGAGAACAAGAATGGGAACTCCTCCCGAAAGGGCTGCCTTTGGGCCCTGAACCCGGCGAAGGTAGAGAAGATGCAGGAGGAACTTCACAAGTGGAGACGTAAAGATCCCCTGACTGTCCGGAGGAGCATGGCCCGACCAGGTACGCAATGGGATCAGAAAATTCTAAAAAAATTAAGGTCATATTTGTTGGTCTGAACATTAAACATGCCAAAAATGTCCCAGATTACCCAACTTCACCTATATATATGACTGTTGTAAATGTATTTTTATACTTATGCTCCTATCCTTTTATATAAAATGCTTTCATGTTTATTTTAAATAGAATAGACAAAGAAAGACAAAGTATTTTGATATTTACTAAGCCATTATATATAAAATGTTATATATATATATATATGCATACATACACACACACACACACACACACACACACACACACATATATATATATATATATATTTGTATTATGTATATTAAAAATATGTATTTATGCTCATTGTTTTAGAGGAGCTGGAACGCCTTCTTGGGGAGAGACCTGAAAAATTGAAGTCTCTTGGAGCTCACTTCAGTCTACCAAGCAGCCATACACATTCTCAACCTTTAAGAGTCGCCATGCATCCTGCGTACGGACACCAGCCTGTCCACGACACTAGTGTCCCTCATCAGCAGTCTCTCTACAACCCTTTACCCTCTCAAACTGTCATCCCACCTCCCCCCTACTTATCCCCAGACCCTTTATCTTTCTCATACTACACTCCTGTCACCCATCAGCCCAGTGCTGGGCATCCCTCCAGTCCCAGGACAGGCTGCTTGGATTCCCCCTTACCAGCACACACCCCACCGAGCTACAGCACCGCCCTGCAGGCTGGTCACAGCGCTACAGCAAGCATGCAGGAGCTTCTGCTGGATGGAGAAATCAGCAATGATGTCGATGCATTAAATCCCAGCCTCACAGACCTACAACTACATGGTAAGATCGCATTTGAAACATTAGCCATGTTTGTAGCGGTTGAGCTGCTTTGTTGTTCACGACTTGTTCTCTGTCTTTGTTTAAAGGGAATCTTTGGGAGGAGCTTAGGAATGACAGCCTCGCTCCGGATTCACTGGTAGTCATGGACAGTCCCAGTCAAACACAGGATAGTGCGGGGGTCTGTGGGGCTTTAGCAGAGACTGACGGTGGGGTGCAAGGCAGCATTTCTGAGCTTTATCTCAGTGGGCTCTACACAACTCCTATTCCTCTGCTATGAGAAAGTAACCTGTGTGTTGCGTCCCAAGTAATCTTTGTTATCCAAAATAGAAAAAAAAGTTTATATTTTTGAATGTCTAAAATTTATGATTTTTATGTTAAATGGTGTGCTTGAGTTTTGACATTAGTTTTGATGTTTTTATTGCTTAAATGCAGTATGCTGTCCAATCCCACTAAACCAGTTTTTCTACACTGAAAAAAATTGGTGTAGAAATAATGTTTACTAGGACATTTCACAATTAGTTAGCTACGAAGCAGGTAACAATATAGTAGAAAAGCTAAGTAGTATTTTCTTATAAAACATACTCCAGTAATCTTTATTTTATTTACAACTTGGGAAAATAATTGTTTACAGTGTGTACCAACCTTTTTGACTCCAAGACCCCCATTATCTACAAGAATATTCAAAGATACCATGGCTTTTCCTGATTTACTGGATAACGATTAAGGATAAGTAGTTTTTACTCACAATTTCTACCTGATAAAATATTCTAGAGCTTGCCATAACTAGAAAAATGAATATTCATAATGAATGCCCATGACGTTATAAGATTTCATTAATTCACATAACTTTTCTAGGTTTAGATCTTACCTTTATAATTAGGCTACCTCATATATCCAGGTTTTCCAGTGGGACAGTGGAAAAAAAGAGTTGTTGAGGCGTTGAATTAAAATAACTTTTATTTGTTGTTGTTTTAGCTTATTTTAGTACTTGTTTTTATCTTAAGTCATTTTGAGGTTCCCTTATAAGTTTGTGGAGGCCCCCTAGTGGGCTCTAAAATCCTTCCATTGGTATTTTTGGAAATTCCAAAACGTTCTGTAAGCATTTAATGCTCAAAATCACTTGAATGTGGCCTAAATTGTCTTATATTGTTTGCTGAAATTCAACAATATATTAATATTTAGTTGCTTTTGTGCAAGTATTTTTTTAAAGTGTAAAAGTGTTTGAGTTGGTAATATTTTAATAAGGTGCTCTGCACTAGCATTTGCCATGGCCTCCACTTGGGGGTGTGGTTGCCTCTTTTTTTAATACTGTCTTCCCATAGCAACACACATTGAAATCACTATAACAAGTTTAAACAGATCTCCTGAATTGCAGGATTTTTACTAGATCTCTGCAAGCATAGGTCACAGTTATTTTTGTTTGTCAAAATTCTTCAAATGGTTCATAATACAGTACCTGAGGTGGGCTCATCGGATCTATTGCACTACCAGAAATGAATCTTAAGTCAGATGCATACGATCACAACATATAAGGCATTTGTGTTATAATAATACACTGTATACAACAGATCAATGCATTTTGCTGTATTGGAACTGATTTGAACATGTAGCATAGCAATGTTTATTACTGTAAATTACTATTTTTGCTCTTGGTTGTCTCATATATTATTCTTTTGATTATCTACAGAACTATTAAGTTTGCAGTTAGTCAGATTTGTTTTTAAAAGAAATCAATATTTTTATTCAGCAAGGACACATTAAATTGACCAAAAGACTTACATTGTTACAAAAAATGTATTTCAAATAAATGCTTTTTTTCAAAAATTTATCAAAAAAAACAAAAAAAAAACACAAAATATAATACAGCACACCTTTTGTCAGTGTTAATAATAATAATAATAATAATAATAATAATAAATGTTTCTTGAGCACTGCATCAGCAAAATTACATTTTAAAATGTATTCAAATAGAAAACAGTTATTTAAATTGTAATAATATTTCACAATATTACTGTTTTTACTATAATTGTGAACAAACAAATGCAGTCCTGGAGAGCATAAGAGAATTATTATTAAAAATTGTTACCTGTCCCAAACATTTAGATGATAGTGCACAGTTTAAATATTGTTTAATCTGAATGAAACCACTATGGAGGAGTTTTATGTGTAAAGGAAATGAATTAAACCAAACATATGAGGATTTAAAGAACTTTAGAATTTTTATTTTTCTCTTTTTTGTTGAATCACATGAAGCAATTGACACAGATATCTATCACTATTATTTGACAAAAGATGCTATTAAAAATATGTGTGACAATGTATATCAATATAAATAAGAGCATAATAATATAAATAACATAGATTTACATAATTGACCAAATTATGAGCATTCAAAAATGAAAGGGAGAAAAATGAAGCAAAACCAGGCCCTTCTGTAGAGGCCTACAGGAAGTGGGTGCAATGTCAGGGTAAAATACACAGTTCCTGACAGTATCCCTTCCTTTACACACTGCATCGGTCACTGTATCTCCAACTCACTCAACATGATGCTCTTTTTATGCTTTAGAAGCCTTGAGCAACATCAGTATATGCACATTTAGTCAAAAATCAGAGTTGTTTAGAATTATTTGGCTTTGGGCTTTGAAAAACACATAAAAAACAGAGCATGCAATGAATGCACATGTGCACAGAGACAGAGTTATCACATACTTCACATGATTCTTAGGAAAAAAGTAGTACTGGCCCATTCTGAGCAACATTCTTTCTCTCTCTCTCTCTCTCTCTCAAACACACACACATACAAATCCTGAGATTGGGGTGTTTTTTGTTTGTTTAACCAAATGCATCATCACATATAAGATTAGATGCCTAGATGCCACTTTCAGTAGATGTTCCTCTGCCGCTCCACTGCAACTCAGTGCAAAAGGTGAGAATGACTTCCTACGGTCCACCGTTGTAAGAATAATCTGCCTTATTGTGCATCACAAGCTTGTTGTCCACAAAGTAAAAGCTGTCAGATTGCGTCTCATAAGGGTGAAGGATCATTTCACGCACTACGGAGGGATACAAGAAACACAGTGTTACATATTAGGTCCAGCCAAAAGATCACAAACTAATCGACAGCAAACAGTTGATAAAAACATTCAGAACTTACTTATTTCTTCAGAGAGTGGTGGAAACTCATAGATGTGTTCACAGGTGTTCTTACTGCTCGGGATGCAGAAACCAAACTCAAAATCAAAGCTCTTCAGCAGCTGCCCACGGAAATAGTGCCTCTCGATCATTCGGAAGTTGTTGATGGGAACATCGCCTACAGTGAACTCCACCCTGTGGAAGTGGGAAAGGACACATTTAAGGGGACGTGGATTTTGTAGCAATGAAAATGGCTCTTTCCATGTTATAGGGTTGATATGATGTTTTAGAAAGAAGTCTCTAATGCTTAGCAAGTCTGAATTTATTTAATCAGACATACAGTAAAAACAGTAATATTTTGAAATATTATTACAATTGAATTTTCTTGGCTTAATACAGTTAAAATTGTAATTTATTCCTGTGATGGCAAAGCTGAATTTTCAGCATCATTACTCCGGTCTACAGTGTCAAATGATCATTGAGAAATCATTCTGATATGCAGATTTTTCTTATTATTATCAATGTTGAAAACAGTTGTGCTGCTTAATATTTTAATGGAAATTGTGATACTTTATTTTAGGGTTCTTTGATGAATAGAACGTTCAAAAACAGCATTTATTTGAAATAGACATTTAATAACATTATAAATGTATCGTCTGTCACTTTTGATTAATTTAATGCATCCTTGCTGAATAAAAGTACAATTAATTATAAAGCTGAATAAAACTTTCGAATGGTAATGTAGAGCATGTTTATTGCTACCACGCCTTTAAGACTTCTATGTAAACATTTTTGTCACGTGAAATGTAATACAGCTTACACAATATATTTTCTTCCCCATCCTTTAATAACAGTCACTTTTATAGCCTCTCATATTACACATTGACAAGTTCACAAAACAACAATAAAAAAATATAAAATATAGAATATAAAGCCATTTCATTAAAGGGATAGTTCAGCCAAAAATGAAAATTCAGTCATCATTTACTCACCCTCAAGTAGTTCCAAACCTGTATGAATGGCTTTGTTTTGCTGAACACAAAGGAAGATATTCTGAAGAATGTGGGAAACAGAGCAGTTCTGGGGCACCATTGACTTCCATAGTATTCTTTTTCTTACTATGGAAATCAATGATGCCCCAAAACAGCCTGGTTACAAACTTTCCTCAAAATATCTTCCTTTGTGTCCAGAAGAACAAAGAAATTCATCCAGGTTTGGAACTACTTGAGGGCGAGTAAATGATGACAGAATTTTCACTTTTGGGTGAACTATCCCTTTAAGACACTTCAGCAATTTTCACCTAATTGCAATTTTACAGTGTATCTCACAATGTGACAACGTGATTTTCTTATTTTAATCTTTATCTCACAATTACCTTATTAAACCAGTTTTTCATTACATTTTACTCTTACCATTAGTTATCTTTAGTTATTCTTGTGTGTAGGACTAATGGTATCCTACTTTCTCCTCATTACCTGCCTTTGACAAGATGCGTCATGTGTTACAGTGCTGTAACATGGTCTTTTTTTACTTGGAAGGAAGTTGTGAAACAGTATGTTTTTTAAAGTACAATTTACCCATTTATCTCAAAATATCAATAAAAACTTGATTCATCATATTATGACCCCTTTAAAGATTAAGTCAAAGTGTGATTTCAGGCTAATTTTAGGTTGCAATTAAGATCAAGTGTAATCCTGCCACTGATTGCACTTACGTGGCGCCAACCTGGCGTAGTCGGAGGAAAGCAGGGGTGAACTGGTAACGCACAAAGCGCCCGGCATTCTGGTCAAAGTCCGTTCTGTCCTCCCCACTCTCTGTGAATCAGAAAGGGGTCGGCATTAATGAACGAGCCTTTGAAGGGCTCTTGTGCAGCGCAATGCATCTAAATGAAAATCAGGGCTTTATGGGAAAAAAATCAAAACGAGCCTTGCATTTAAATGTGCAGTCTGTGTAGGTGGAGTGAGGAAGTGAATTTGAGAGGTCTGCTGGCTCCTTGCCTACCTGTTGTAGGGGGTTTGGTGATCTCAAAAAGAACCATGCCTGTCTCCATGTCTCGGATTTTGAACCTGGTGAAGTCGATCTTGTGTATGTTCTGCTCTGGACCACAGAGGTAATCTATGGAAACAAAAACAAACCAGGATGTGCCTCAGATTGGACTCTCATTAGTTCATCATTTGTAAGACAATGAAATATGAATGGAACATTAACACGATGTGATTCTCTCCAGACTTGTCGTAACATTTCAAAATATAAAGCTAACCACTTTTTACACTGGGTATGTGTGTGTGACATAGGTCACGTGCATCAAAGACATGCCTCAGGGCTAAGAGCGGTACCCTTGTGTGACAGACTGCAGGGACAAAAAGAGCTATTTCTGTTCTCTCTGATGTTGTGTGGAAATGACATTGATGATGACCATACACTTCCTCGATTCATTACCTGCCTGCAGAGACTGATACTGTTTAGAAATACTGTCAGAACACCAGGAAAAGAGATATACTGACAGACAAACATTAAAAACACATCATTTTCCTTTTGATTCAAAATTTAAGTTTGCTTTAACAGTGTGCTTGTTCTGTTTTGTGTAAAAAGATGACAGTTGATTGGATGTTTTGCTTTAGTAATAATGTGCTATAGTATAATGACAATAACAAAGTAGTGTATAATTTGTTCTCATTAATCTATTATATGTTCCAGAGCAAATATTTGGCTAAGGGGAAAAAATCTCTCATCACGTTATATTTTATGTAACTTTAATGCTGTAGCCTATATCAGAACGCTGCCTTTGTACTTTTCACTTTTATGATGGCTGTTGGTATTTATTAAATATTATTATTCACTAACTAAATATTTTATATAACAGTAGTAACAGTAGTAGCCGGCATTAGATGGCAACAAGAGACTATTATGAGAGAGTCAGTAAAGCAGTAAAGACTTTTATATAGAAAGAGGCATATAACCTGGGTTGTAAACTAGGAAGTATTTTTACTTTCAAAAACACCTAGTAAGATGCAGCCAACAAATGCAGTGAGCAGCGCTGTCATCAGAAATCACCCTTAACAGATGAAAGGATAGTACGACAAAGATATCGCTTTCCTCAGCGGACATTCAAACTAATGTTTTATTGTGAATATGAGATTGAGCTGAAGAATGAATGCTATATCAGATACAGGTAATCACACTTGCTCAGTCCATCTCTCATGATACTCTACTCTAGATAATATAGTGAGCTTTTAATACAGTAATTCTTTAAGCTTTCAATGAAGCAATGAAGCAACTCAATGTTCCTTTGTTACTAGTTCTAAAGTGACGTTTTGGAATTAGTAAAGGAGGATTGAGCTCAGCTGTCAACAAGCATAACTGTCAACTTGAGATTCGAATCAGTGGCGGAAAGAAGTAGTTCTGCACAAAAGAGGGATTTTAAAGACACTCTGTTGTCTCTCATCATGTATTTACACTCTCATGTACTTGTACAAACTCGTACTGCAAACTTGTCTGCTACTAGTGTGATATTGTTCATATATATGTCTGTATATATATATATATATATATATATATATACACAACTGGTTTTTGAGTTTACTGATCAAGCCATTAGTGGTTTGAGTGTAAAATCTGATTTACATTAAAATTTTATGGAGACCCACAAGCAAAGCATTCCTCTGGTGTCCCTGGACCCCAGTTTAAAAATCTAATGCAATGACATACAGTGCAACTTAACTGTCCAAATACAATATGTGGTGATTTATTTGTGGCCCGGAGATAATGACTTGGGTCAGTCCAGTCTTATCATGTCGTTTCACATGCGTCCCTTTTTCCTCATGCCAGACTCCCAGAGGAGGCAAATGAGGTGCGAGGAGCAGCTGTGTCAGCCCTCTTCTCCCTGGGATGGATTATACTTAAGAAGCTTACATTGTTCACCATCACATGGCACAGATTGGGAGATGCTAAGGGGATTTGGGACAACTCTAACTTTTGAGAGGTCCATCTCTGCTAGGATGACACTGAGATGAGCTCAACACTACAGGCTGAGTATATCACTTCCTTCCCGTGGGACAGTGCAGACGTCCCACCTATCCTCTACCCAAGCTTCCTGTTAGTTAACAGATGGGCAACACTGGATTTAGCCAATCACTTGAGATATTTATAGCTCCTCTGCTTCAGAAGTGTGCCAAGCTGAGAAAGGGAAGGCAAAATGCTAACATCTGCTCAGGCTTTAAAACAGCTTTATTTTGTGGTTTATTAATGAAATAATAAACCATTTCATGTAAGCATGAAAATAATTATGCTGTTAGAAAAAATAAAAAATGGCAGTGTTCCACAAAACTGTCACAAATCAGATATGCGATGATGAAAATGATAAATGAAAACTTTAAACAATCAAGCATTAATCATACACTAAAAAATGTCCTATGGAATTAGCAGTTTTCAAACATGTCCCGCGGATATTGACACATTCACACAAGAGCCGATTCAGAGCAGAACACTGAAACTTGAATAGACAAGAAACAGATACTTTGCATATTTCACTGTTTTTTTTTTTACTGCACTTGCTAATGCCACAAAACTTGCTTGTTATATCAACACCTTTATAACACTCAATAAATTGTTCAGGGAAATGTTTTGCTATGTTTACTTCACCTCATGAATTGGCACACAGTGGGACCAATCTACTGTATGTGAGCTAACACTGCTGTGTGTGAGTGTAAGTGCAAAAATACAAATAGTCAGTGAAGAGGAGAAGAGACACTACAGATGAACAGAGACAGTTCATGTCAACATAAATAATGGTGCATATGTTTAAGTGTAAATCACAGTAATTTAAACTTTATTTAGTAATTTGTATGCTTTAAAATGAAAACGAAAAGAGAAATAATCTGGACACAACACAGTATTTTTAATATTACATTAGAAGATAAAACAGAAAATCTAGTTTTCATAACCACATTTTCATGCTGCAGGCATCATAAGTGTAATCAATTATTTTTAATATTGAGAAGGTAACATTTTAATATAATATAATATTTTAATTTTTTCATTTTCATGAATGCATTATTATAAGTTTAGTCAGTTATTTAGAATGTTGAACAGGTACATTTAAAAAAATAAATAAATAAAAAATCTAATTTCATAACCCCATTTTCATGGAGGCATCTTAAGTTTCGTTATTTATTTTTAATACTCACATTTTTAAATATAGTATAACTTATAATTTATAACATAAAATACCTAGTTTCATAACCCCATTTTCATAATGGAGGCATTATTATAAGTTTAGTCAATTATTTATAATGTTTAGCTGATACATTTTAAAAATAAAATAAATATCTAGTTTTCATAACTCAGTTTTCATGATGGAGGCCTCATTAGTGTAATCATTTTTCATAAGTGTAAAGTGGTCCAGTGGTCCAATATCAGGATAATTGAAAAACCTCACATCAAGTGGGCAAAGCTCCTGGTTTGTTTATGAAGAATCTGCTTTATTTGTGAACTATAAAAAAGTGAAAATGTGCAGTTGTTACTTTAATGAATTATTTCTGCCTGTTCCTTAAAGATGTCTTGCTTGTGTAACCTAACAGCCAAGTTAATTCATTCATATTAAGCAGTATCTGTGTGATTTTTAGATTATCTGACAAAACGTCAAATGTGTGCACATCATTATCAAGACAGAAATCTAGTAATCAGAGCAATGTGGCAGTCAAGTGTCAATGTAGCTTTCCAAACCACCAAGGAGCCTTGCTTCACTGCTTCTAATGCTGTCACCTAGCAACATATCTTCTGAATCCAATCCAGGATAACTACCACCTGTTATTTTTGAGTAAACAAAAGGAACTGCTGCGTATAACAAACACAGATTGTGACAGATCCAGCGTTCATTTACAAGACCACACAGGTTCATTTAGATTTATGAGGCATAATGTGCGTATCTAAACACCATATAATTCATCGAAGTGTTTCCAAACACTCTAAATTAAGTGCCAAATTGAGCCGTTAAACCAAAGATTATAGAAGGATGTAACCATTTTCTAAAAAGCCAATCCATTTCCCTAATGAAATCGCAACATTTATTTAACATAACTGACATTTATACTATTTTAGCACTTAAATATACTCTGCGTTCTTTTTTATAGCAGTAACATGAGTTAAAGAAGACAAAAAAGCAAGCTTGCATACAAATGTCCACTTTCCTCAGAATAGCAGCTTGTATGCTTAATCAAGAGCAGCTTTTATTTTTAGAGCGCTAATCCAAGTGATTAGCCAGACATGTTTTTTTCCATTTAAATAAAGGAGTGATTTCTCAGCACTTCTCTTCCACACATTTGTGAATATATTTATTCAAATAGATGTTTCAAAGCTCAGGATAAGAATACTGTTGATTTTTGACTGACAACAACAAGTGATGGCAAAGATGAGACAGAGCAGCTATTATTTCCAAGTGAAATATTCTTTATGGACTGTGAGAAGTCATCTGATAAGAGTAACAGTAATGCAAATGTCTTTCAGTAAGTTTTGACAGTGCCAGTGTTGTAAACGGTTGATGATCTGAAATCTGTAGAAACTGAGCATTTGCATTTAACAGATCTGGTCTTTGCTCAATTATCTTTAAGTGCCAGACAGAGTGCTTTGCGTGCAGGAGCAATGAGCAAGACAACATTAAAACAGCCAGAACAACAGCTCACAAGCAATACTGAGTCATCCAGCTGTACCAAAACTTAGCATCTCAGTTCCTGAAGTGATACATGCAAAAATTATAATATACACAACCAACAATTTCCTTTTTTTAATTGTAATTACATTGTAAGCTAACTAATGAAGAAGAAACAGTTCTTGAATGAGTAAATCAGAATTGTACTTCCTTTTTAAGTATAATTAGTCAAACCAAATTCCAACACACTGCATTATGATAGATTAACAACACAGTAATATGTTAAATCATCATCAGATTGATCAGATTAACTAGCTGAAATAAAGTTTTTGCTATTTTATATTTTTAGTTATTATATATTTTATTTCAAGATCTGTCAACATTATTAGATGTAGGCTATTTCTGTTGTGCACTTATCTGTGTGTGGCACACATATTATATACAGTAATTAAAGTAAATGCTGAAGAATGTTTTGAGAAAACCTTCCCAGATAGTATGAGCTTCGGCAAGAGTAATAACTTTGTAATCTTACATGGATATATAAACCTTCATTAAAAATGAATAATGGATGCAAATGATCCTCTAATCATAAGATAGGCTATCTTATTTAGATTCTAGAAAAAAATTATGCAAAACAATCACACATGAGAATCAGTTATCTCGGTTAACAGATAGGCCTATGTATAACTCTTGTATATAATGACTTTTTTACAGACTTTTAGAGAAAAAAATGGGAAAATTTGCCCTACGTTAACTGTTGTTGTTTGATTAAACAATAACTAGCCTATATTTAATACCTTTCTTTCAGCCTATTTTTATGAAATGCCACTGATTACAACAAAACTTAAAATTTATATCTTTGACTACAGCCATTTATTAACTAGCCTACGTCAGATTAATGCACAGTGATTAGTGGGATAAGTGTTTTGATTCACTAAAAAGAATCGGCTCATAAGAGTCATTCGTTCGAGAAGCGGACTACATTAGTCAAAGCTGTAGGACTAAAGTTTTGATTCGCTAAAAAGAACCGGCTCTAAAGAGTCATTCATTCGCAACGCTGATGAACAGTCGTGCAGAGATCACTGTCCGAGTATTTTACTGCGGTGTTCCGTCCGCTTCGACAGACCTGTTATGGTTAACGTAATTAAATTATTCTGTTTCAGTATTGTTAAATAATGGATATATTTCTCAATTCTCAGCCCATTCATCAGTAAACTTAATAGCCTACGTCGTCATCGTCAGTCAGTAGGCTACATGGAAATGTCCACAGTGTTGTTTATTTACCAAGGACGAGCCGAATGAACCATATCACTGGGTTCGTTCGGCCAAAATGAAGACCGTACAAAGACGCAGACGCTAAATGAAATCGTTACATCGAAGTCACATTCTAAATGAAGACGTTCCATTTTAAATGAAGTTTCGTACTTAGAATGTCTCAGCGCGAGACTGAATAAAACACAAACCGCGAGACTAAACACGCAGGAGCGAAACCTGCTATTTCGCTCTGGTAAATGTGCAACAGTGTAAGTTAGCAGAGCAGCTCGTCAGCGGAAGCTTCCTGTTTGAGAGTGGCATTGATGTTACTGAACTTACTGTCTGTGATCTTCTGCAGCCCGAGTACATCCTCCGGCGTTATTTCTGTGCTTTTTGACAAATCCTCTTCAGTCGTACACGGGACACCCGCGTCGCAGCCTTGCTTCACTTTCATCTCTAAATGCGATACGATGCTGCTGTTCGTGCACGAGTTGCAGTCTTCGCACCCAACCTCTCTGGCAAGGGCCGTTTGTTTGCCTCACCTTTGCTGTGTTATGCGTTCTCGTTATTTAACGCAGGCTTTTACGGATGCAAGAATAGCGCATTCACCTCCCCCAGCCAGCCAGTCTTCTAAAGATATTGAGTTATTTTACTCCTTCTTTCCTAGGGCGAGTGGCTCTCGCTCTGTAATCTGCATGTCTTGTCTGCTGCTGAAGGTATTAAAGCAACCACTTCATGTAATCGAGCAAAACCCGAGAGAGATGAACAGTATTAACTTGCGGAAGGAAGTGGGCAGACGGTTCGAAAGTCGCTTTTGTTTTAAAGTAATGTCTGCTGTTTCATTTTGATCAGACTTTTTTTTTGCTCATATACAGAGAGAGAGAGAGAGCTTTTATACAGCTTTTTATCTATCTATCTATCTATCTATCTATCTAACAAAATTAACCATGGATTTACTACAATTCATGAGTTCACCTGCCCATCCAGTCCTGATAGTTAATGGTAAACGAGCTTGGCTTGCTGTCTTTAATGGAGGCTCGAACCCCAGGCTCGGTCTGAGCGCCGAGATTAACCCCCCATATGTGATACTACCTAGAGGGAGAAAAACAGAAATAGAGGAGGAGGTGGAGGGATGCCGGAAGAATTGATGCTGGGATGGCGCAGTGAGAGCTGCTTATATAGGCTTGTAATGATCATTGACAGGACTGAATGATTTGGCTCCTCCCCAACCTACATTTGGAACTTCATATAAAACCAAAAAATCATGGTTAATAGGCCCTACAAATTAACCATGGTTTTGCAACACTAAATGAAGTTCCAAACGTAGGTTTGGGAGGAACCTAATCATTCAGTCCTGTCAATGATCATTACGAACCTATATAAGCAGCTCTCGTTGCATGGCCCCAGAGTCAATTCTTCCAGCATCCCCCCACCTCCCCATCTCCTCCTCTATTTCTGTTTTTCTCCCGTACTGCAATGGGGGGGTTGAACTCTCAAGCCGAGCCTCGGGTTCAAGGCTCCATTAAGGACAGCAAGCCAAGTTCATTTACCGTTAACCATCAGGACTGGATGGGTAGGCGAACTCGTGAACTATAGTTTAACAATGGTATTTGTAGTAAAACTGTGGTTATACAAATCGTAATCAATACGCCAAAAAACCATGGTTACTATACAGTTTTACAATAATTAAACCATGGTTAATTTTCGTAAGGGATTTTTTTCCTTCATATATCAACTATCCACTACCAGCTAGTGTGTATATCAGTTATTGTTTTAATTTTTCTTGTTGTTATTGTTTTAATTTATTATGTATGATGAAGAATATAAATAATTAAATAATTCACCTAATACGTTCTCAAGTCTAAGCACTGTTAATATGAGAGCAGAGCAAAGCAATGAATTAAGGACATTGTACTATAATTGTGCTTTAAAATCTTTTATTTTATTTATTTATTTTCAAGTAAATGTGTTTTTAGATGCCAGCATCCCTGAGAAAGATAAAGTGTTGCAGGATCTCCTCTATTTGGCAAATAAAGGACGGCTGAAATCTGTACCGGGAACAAGAAGAAGAAAAGCAGTTCTCCTCTTCCCATCCAGCCTGCCATGTTGAGAACCCTGATCATCACGATTCTAGAAGATGTGCTGTGATGAAGCAGGAGAAGGTTGAGTATGCTGAGGTGCTGAATTGCACCTTTTTCTGGTTCAGTGACTATTCCCTGCAGAGTTTAGCAGCTAAATTAGAAATTGATTCTGATTAGCTTTAGGACATTAGTGGATGGTAGATATTCTTTTATAAACTAATGAAACAAAATGCTAGGAGGTTTGGGTAGAGCAAAAAACATGCAATGATGCAAAGCTATCAAACAAAACTGGTGAATGCTTCAACAAGCATTAAATTTGGAACATAAAATTGTTTTATCCATTTGCTATACTTATTTTTAACTAAGCGGTTGGACGTAAAATTCTGTGCTTAAAAGTGGTTCTGCAACCAGTCATGACACACGTGAACACGTGATAGTTCATCCCTATTTAGAGCAGCTATTTTTGAATATGAAGATTTTTTTTGTTTTGTTTTTAACATTCCACAGGGTTTCTCTGCAGGGTTTTGTTGTGTCCACCTGTCCATGCTGTGTGTCGTTCCTTATGCCATCTCGAAGCAGCCTCTGGGATGCGTGTGCATGTCCCTCACTCTTCGCACAGACTGGATCTGGGGGTGATGGGCGCCCCATTCATTCCAGTGTTTGTAGGATCCAAATTCAAAGAGGTACTGATATCCACGGTAGCCTGGATACTGATATCCAACCCACCTAAAGTAGGAATGAACGTAGCATATGTGAATTGATAAGGTGACATCATCTTTTTTAATATAAGAGATACTAAATCACTTACGTTCCACCATTTACTTGAATGCTGGCGACTCTGTCCTGGAAGCCGTAGCACCACAAACTTGGGATGTCCTCATCAGAAACCTCCATCTTACGACCATCAAAGTTCATGCACTCAAACAGACAGATTCTATGGTCCTGTGGGTCCTATATATGTAAAAAGACCATAAGATTTTTCCTCTTATTACTAATTGGTCATGGTTTGTGATAAAATGGGAAATGGAGTTATGCAACGGTCACCTACCATTCTAACGGGCCGGACAGACATGAGACGATCACAGCGGTAGCTGTTGGACCAAGTGTCCCAGCGAGGGTATTCGCCCTTCTCAAGCATGAACATCTCACCGGTCATATCCTGTTGCTCAAAACCTACCCATCTGCAAGATGATAACGGGCACACGTACTGTAAATGCTCTGTCTACTGCATTTACAGTGTGGAAAAAGTAGTGTATTTATAAATCAGATTTTATTATTAACAGTGCTAGTTAAATATGGTTTTGTGTGATTGATTAAACATGTTAACAAATAAAAAACAATTAGAAAAGAATTACAAAAATAAAAATCATTTTTGAAGTTGATTATTCGACCTACAGAAAATATGAATTCAGGACTTTTTTTTTTTAATGGATTTCCTTTAAATTGCCCCTTTATTATATCCAGTATAGTTTTACTTATCATGTGCTTAGTGAGGCAGCATTTATTTGAAAGAAAGAAAGGAAGGAAATAAATAAATTAAATGCAGTTACAACAGTAATAATATGAAATATTATAATAACTTAAAAAGACTTTTCTAATTTAATATATTTTAAAATGACAAGATGAATTTTCAAATGAATATGTGAAAGATTAATAGCCATTACTATTATTACAATTTAAAATTATTACAAATAAATAAATTATTTAAGTCATTTATTTGTCATTATATATTAAAATTATTTACGTGTATTTAAATTAGTGCTGTCAAATGATTAATCGCGATTAATTGCATCCAAAATAAAAGTTTGTTTACATAATATATGTATGTGTACTGTGTATATTTATTATGCATATATAAATACACACACAAACAGTATATATTTTGAAAATGTTTACATGTATATATTTATATTCTTATATTTTATATTATATATAAATATATTTAATATATCAACATAACATATTTTTCTTAAGTATATATACATGTATGTGTTTGTATTTATATATACATAATAAATATACACAGTACTGTAAAGATTCCACTGAAGGCGAGCGTAGTGATGAACCCAAGTGCAGTTTATTTACAATGTGAAATCCAAACAGACGAAGACTTGACTTGAAACAGACTTGGCATGGCATGAAACAAACTAGACTCACCGACAGCAGATAACAACGTCAATACACGACAAGAAACAAAGGCAAGGACATGGCTACTTATAGCAAACACTAAGGATCACATGACATGAACAAAAAATGGGGACAAGACACATGACTAGGACAACCAATCAGAACATGACACATTGAACAAGGGAACCAATAGCAAAGAGACATGAGAGGAAGGGAAGCATGACACAAACAGGAACCAAAACTAAACTTCAAAATAAAAGACACGAAAACATGATCATGAAACAAAACCAAAAACAGACCTTACAAGTACCCACACATATATTATTATGTAAACAAAAAACTTTTATTTTGTATGCTATTAATCGTTTGACAGCACTAATTTAAATCATTTAAGTTATTTAAAATAACTTATCTATTTCAGCAGTCATTACTTCAGTCTTTAGTGTCACATGTTCTTTCAAAAATCATTCTAATTTGCTGATTTGTTTTCCAAGAAAGATTTCTTATCATTATCAATTCTGAAAACAGTTGTGCTACTTAATATTTTTGTGGAAACTGTGATACATTTTATCATGGTTCCTTTGATTACTGTCACTTTTGATCAGTGTTAACATATCCTTCCAAAATAAAAGTAGTAATTTCTTTAAAAAATTGTATACACAACATCTGAAAGGTAGTGTTGTTTAATAATATAATATAATATAATATAGTATAATATAATATGATATAATATAATATAATATTATATAATATAATGTAATATAATTAGTGCTGGGCAATGATTAATCACGATTAATCGCATCAAAATAAAAGTGTTTGTGTGCATAATATATGTATGTGTGCTGTGTATATTTATTATGTATATATAAAGACACAAACATACAGTATATATTTTGAAAATATTTACGTGTTTACATAACATATAAACATAACATATTTTTCTTAAATATATACATGCATGTATGTGTATTTATAATAAATATACACAGTACACACACATATATTATGTACACAAACTTTTTTATTTTGGATGCTATTAATCGCGATTAATCATTGCCCAGCACTAAATATAATATAATATAATATAATATAATATAATATAATATAATATAATATAATATAATATAATATAATATATAATATAATTTTTTTGTGTAATAATAATAATAATCATCATCATCACCACCACCATATATTTTTCATTTTTCTCTCATCTTATGATTAGCATTATTAATATCATGCATATGATTTGTCAGATGAGTACTTACGGCCCACACTCCACTCTGATGGAGCCCACACGGTTTAGCCCCTTGTCACAGATGTTACGACACTCTCCACTCAGCTCCATCATGCGCCCTTGGAAATTCTCATACTCAAACAGATATATCTGATCAGAGAACACAGTAAAGACAAATAATTCAGCAAGTTCATCTTTGACATTACACATGTAATGGCAATATTAGATGAAAAAGTGAGAATCTAGTAAGAACATGTTGAGGCAGGTTTGACATACTCTGTGGGAGCTCATTCCTGTGGCGTAGCGACTACCCATACTTCCTTGTACAGCAGTGTGTGACATGGCTGAAGCTGTTAATAACAGAAGAGAGAGAAGTCAAGCTTAAATAAAAGATTGATTCAAGATTAATACTTTGTTGTAGTCACACATTTTATAGAGAATCTATTATCAGTGTTGGGAATTTATTTTCTATAAAGCAATAAGCTTGAGTCTTCCTTACTCAAATCAGTGAAAGCATCTAAATCTATATATCTTTACATTTCCCAAATCACTAGAAGTTTATTTAAAGGGCAGCAAAACAGTAATATTGTGAAATATTATTACAATTTAAAATAACTGTTTACTATCTTAATATATTAAAAATTGTTATTTATTCCTTTGATGGCAAAGCTTAATTTTCAGCAGCCATTACTTCAAACTTCAGTGTCACATGATCCTTCAGAAATTATTCTAATATCTATCTAATCTTCTGTACTCAAATCAGGCAAAAACATGTAAATCTATGTCTATATTTTTATGTTCCCCAATCACAAGCTTATTTAGAGGATGGCCACTCTGAAATGACTAAAATGGGTTTCTTATTAAATTTGATTTAAAAAAAGTAAAAACAGTAATACTGTGAAATATTATTACAATAAAAAAGAGTTTTCTATTTTTATATATTTTCACTTATAATTTATTCCTAATAGCAAAACAGTCATTACTATGGTCTACAGAATTATTTATTAAAAATATTATTCTAATATCTTATCTTTGTACTCAAATCAGTCAAATCAATCAAAAAAATCCAATCACAATAAGATACAATTTTCTATTTTAAAATATTTTAAAATATTCTTTATTCCTGATGGCAAAGCAGCCATTACTGCTGTCCTCAGTGTCACATGATCCTTCAGAAATTATTCTAATACCTAATAATCCTTGTACTCAAATCAGTCAAAAACATCTATCGCTATACATTCTCCAGTCACAGCAAGCTTATTTAAAGTGTGGCCATTCTGAAATGTCCACCTCCCCAATCAAATCTCACCAAAATTTTGCAGTCAGGCACAGAGCAATGGAATGTAATAGGAGTGCTGGCGGAGGAAAGGATGCCAAGGCCCGAATGTAAAAGGGCTTCAGGCTTCGAATGGGTTTTATATACATATATATATATGCCAGCAGTACTTCCAGAGTAGAATGAGGCCAGGCTATTGGCTAAAAGTGATGGGTGTTTGGAGGGCTTTGGAGTGCAGGCTTATCTCTGTGACCCTGCTGACTCTGCTCATTGCTTTGTTCCAGGCCTCGGCTGGATGTCTGATGTCTCCCTCCATCAGCAGAAAGTGTGGCTCTCCACGGCCCCTATCTCTTCAACTCTCTCTCTCACACATGCACACATTCACTCTCTACAGCACAGCTAGCAATGTGCTGACCTCAGTAGACTGGCCACAGACCTCTCCATTGAGAGAAAGAGGACTTGTTGCCGTTGTGTGAAGCTTCAGCAGTTTTATTTGGAGGTTACAGTTAAATTTGAAGTTGTCAAGGATTTGGAGCTTAAGTTAAGAGTGAAAAACAGATGCACAACATTTGCCAGACTATTAAATATTAAATAATTATAAATAGTGCTGCATTTAATTATTCACACAGTCAAATGCATTTGACCATCAAAAAGTATGTCTCATTGAAGAACA
Source organism: Tor tambroides (assembly GCA_021397915.2). Taxonomy (NCBI): domain Eukaryota; kingdom Metazoa; phylum Chordata; class Actinopteri; order Cypriniformes; family Cyprinidae; genus Tor; species Tor tambroides. The sequence goes on from JAFVLL020006669.1 coordinate 22,313, forward strand.
CTTACCTAAAAAGCTGAAAAATTATTAATCTTCTTATTTACTTGAATGCCATCATTTACACGCTTCATTTTACTTAGTCATGCACCTCCTAGTGCGACACTGGGCCCCATCCATGCAGCCTACTTTGCATAAAGTCAAAGGAGTGGGCAGGACATGGATGTTGAATAGATGTGCTTGTAAGGGCCTATTGTGTATGTATGCATATGTGTGCGAGTATGTAAAGGCAGGTGGAAGTGGGTCTCTCTGAATCACTCTGTGGCTGTGACTGTGGCGAGAGGAGAGCAGACGAGTCTCAGTGCAGGATAAAAATGGACTTTTAATGACAGATAACACTTAAAAACCACCATTCTTTGAGCTTTTTTGGTGGTTGCGATGCTTTTACCAACCATTTTTGAAAACCTGGAAGTCACTGTTTGTGTTGTCTTTGCTGGAACAATCTTAAGTCGAAACAGCTTGCTTGTGTTTATGCAAGCATGTGTGTTTTGCCGTACGCTCCGGTCATATGTAAAAACATGCATGGAATCATTGTGCCTGGCATCCACTCCTGTGGCAGATGCCAGTAGGCACGATGCCTCCCTGGCTATGGCAGATGGCATTGTGAGCTGGGTAAAGCCGAAGGCTCAGTCCAAAACAATGAGGCCTGGGGCAAAGTGCTGACTCCTGCCTGCCCTGTGGCCAGTCTTCCCTTTCTGTCATGCTACATATAAATAGAGCCCTTAGTTGGTGGTCTGGAGACCGTTGTGTGGAACTCCTGAGCGCTTGCAGCTATTTGTTGGGTAGGTCAGGTAAGCCCTTCATGGTTATCCTTTCAGACGCTGCGGTCATCTTTTAGCATGCTTTGCAAACTCTAGGGGAGGGTGCACTATCATGTATACACAATTAAAAACTCAAACATAGCAAGCATATACGTGGGCGTTTTTGACAAAATATGCATGAGCGCATTTTTTGTCATATTGGCATTTCAGAAAATTAAATGTAAAACAACAGATTAAATTAAATCAATTAAATTAAGTTAAATTTAGTTAAATTAGATTAAAATGATTTTTATTGGCATTTCAGAAAAATTTAAATGACTTATTTGCATTTCAGAAAATTAAATGTATAACAACACTACATTAAATTTAAATATTTTTTTTTATTAAAATGTATTTAAAATAAAAAAAAGATTAGGCATTCTGTGCTTTGCATAACATAAAACATTCTTGACATTGATACGTTTTTTTTTTTTTACTAATGCTTTTGGCTAAATCTGATATAATCTGTGCAATTTGTAGGTTTGTGTATACTTTTTGTTTAAGGCCTCATGTTTTGGCCATAAACCTGTCTTTTCTGTAAACTGTGGTTTTATTCTGTTATGTGTGGATTATATCGTCTAAATAAGAGAGAATCAATGTGATTTATTTTGTTAGGTCTAACTTGTTGGAGCAACAAAGGCATTTGGCTGCCATATCTTTCTTGTTCATTATCCTCAGGCTATTTGTACACTTGTGATAATTGATTAGAACCCACATATTTTATTTTTTTTTTTGCATGTCTCTGTTCTTCAGGTCTATCAGCATTGAGATATATTCAAGGATGGCTCTGACTAATCCCATGCCACTTGGGCCATGGAAGGCAAGTAAACACTTGATGGCTATGAAATCATGCAAAATGCTATAGAATGCTTTGAATCTCATCTCTCTTATGTCTGTGAATATGTGTATTAGCTTACAGTCTATGACCAAGAGAACTTCCAAGGCAAGCGCACGGAGTTCACCTCAGCCTGTCAGAACATCATGGAATGTGGCATGGACAATGTCCGCTCTCTGAAGGTGGAGTGTGGCGCGTAAGTCATGCGCACTCACAGACACACACATCTAAAAGAGCCCATGTGGTTGTTGTATTATGCCAATTTTCTGTGTACATGTGTCTATTTAAACAGCTGGGCAGGCTATGAACACTCCAGCTTCTGTGGGCAGCAGTTCATCTTGGAAAGAGGCGACTACCCTCGGTGGGAGTCTTGGAGCGGCAGCAATGCCTACCACATTGAGAGGCTAATGTCCTTCCGGCCAATCTGCTCTGCTGTGAGTCTGAAACCGTGTCGACTGATCAGTGGTGAAATGATTTACCAGTCTCTCCAAATAAAAAACAATGATGACAGCATAACATTGTTATGATCTGCGCAGAACCACAAGGAGTCAAAGATTACCGTCTTTGAGCGGGAGAACTTTATTGGACACCAGTGGGAGATAACCGATGACTACCCCTCTCTCCAGGCCATGGGCTGGCCCTCCAACGAGATCGGATCAATGCAGGTGCAATGTGGGGCGTGAGTACCATACTTGTCTCTCTCTCTACACCAGGGCTGTCTAAACCTGTTCCTGGATGGCCACTGTCCTGTAGAGTTTAGCTCCAACCCTAATTAAACACAAATGAACCCGCTAAGTACTGCATTCAAAAATCAAATACTTCTCTACTGTATAATATGCCAAAAAAAAGTATGTCTGAATTTACAGTATTCGGATAATAGTAGGTGAAAAGTACCTGGACGACCTACTGTTTCCGATGAGATTCTGAAGTGTGCATTTGATGGACACTGTGCTATCCCATGAGGCCATGGGAGAGGATTTGTCAATGGCAGTAAAACAACACAACTGATGCTGTAGGTCACATGACCATATTAAGATGAATTTTACCAATATTCATACTTGTGCTGGGAAGGTTACTTACAAATTGTAGTCTGTTACTGATTACAAATTACATGACGAAATTTATAGTTACTAACGTAATCTATTAGATTACTAATATATCCTAAATATTTTTGATTATTTTTAGATTTCTTTTGACTAATTTGCATATAACATAAATTAGATTGGGATTATTGTGTACCATATTGATATAAAAAAAGAAAAAATATACATATTCCATTTATTCCATTGTAATCAAAAATATGTAGTGAATTAAACATAAATAATACAGAGGGTTTGTGAGCTGATGAAAAGTTAATAATTAACTAAATCATAAAAATGTAAAATTAAGCTGAATAAATTATTTTAAAATATAAAACCTAAATAAAATTAAGTAATAAAAATAAAAAATTTATATTAATATGTTTACCTGCATGTTAATGTGACCATTAACCATCATCAGAGAACTGTGAACATGCAAATGTGATGATAAATAATTGAAATATGAACTTATATCTCAGGGGTCCAAGTTTGGCTGACAGAAAAGTTTGGGATTCTCTGCATTAAATGAACAAACATTAACGAACATGAAATCAGCAATGACATTGGGACATTATTACACAGCACTATTCATAATAGATCATTTTTTGTAAAGGACGCAAAGTAAGTTCAAATTAAAATGTAGCACCTAATCAGTCAGTATGGGATTTCAGATGCACTGAAGTTCTTCAGATTCACTAGAAACTTCCAGACAAGCAGGTTGGAGCTAAGATCTGCAGGTTGTTGGTTGGACACCCCTGCAATACACCATTAGTTTTAGGTGCTGTAATATTTGGGATACTTGGAATATTAGGGATCTCAGTTTGCATTTGTCATGTGTTTTCTCACTGCATGTAGCTGGGTTTGTTACCAGTACCCCGGTTACCGTGGTTACCAGTACATCATGGAGTGTGACCACCATGGCGGTGAGTACAAACACTACAGGGAGTGGGGCTCCCACGCGCAGACCTTCCAGGTGCAGTCCCTCCGCCGGGTTCAGCAGTGAGGGCAGCTCGCCCAGCTCCCTTCCTCCCTCCCCCAGCTCCTCCTCTTCTTCCTCCTCCACCACCTCTTCCTCACCTCCACCCCTTCATTCCGATACCAGCAAGCCCAGCACAGGCTGAACGTCTGGTGCATTCGGCAAATGTTTACAGCACTTTCTTCTTTCTGCATGCCATTGATTTGAAAGAAAAGAGTGAGAGGAAGAACTCAAGCAGACTGATTCTGTGAGCGGCACAGTGGTGTGACTTAAGCTTTGCTCCTCATCGCTGTCATGATGCAGTCTGTGTAAAAGAGATCAATAAAGGGTACACTTATGGAAACTACCCATTGTGAGAGTTTGTTTGATGCATAGTGTAGTTTCAAGCTTTGTAAAATGTTCCAAATTGTAATGTCACAAAATTGGACCATCATTACCACTAAAATATCCTATAACTATTGTTAAAAAGACTTAATGACCAATGGTTTTTGAGTAGGGGGACAAAATTGCATAGGGATAAAAAGGCTGAAAATAGATAAATAAAAGTTCATTTATCAAGGAATTATTGTTTTCACCTATTTTTGGGCGCAGTGTCAATTTTCCTTGCTTGTCACCCATCATTATGACATGCAAAAACAATGTACCAAATATTTATTATAAATATTGACATATCTAGCATTCACTTTGAGAAATGAATGAATTTAAATTGCATGTTGTGTTCAAATGATTTTTAAATTAATCTATTGAATCATCACAATCAGAAATCTTTTTTTTTTTTTTTTTGGACAAAATCATTGTATTCTGTATACTGTGGAAAAACTGGACCATCATTACCACCAAAATATCCTGTAACTATTGTTGTTAATGACCAATGGTTTTTGAGTACTGGGACAAAATAAGGTAGGGACAAAATAGGCTGAAAATAAATAAAAAGTTTATGTATCAAGGAATTATTGTTCTGTATGTTTGGGTGCAATGTTGATTTTCTTTGCCTGTTACTCATCATGATTACATGCAAAAATAATGTACCAAAAATTTGTTATAAACATAGACAAATAGCTTTCACTTAAAGAAATTAATTTAAACTGCATGTTGGATTCAAATGATTTTTAGTTCCATCTATTGAATCTTCATCGCAATCAGACAGAAATCTTATTTTTTGTCATGCATGTATTTAAAGCTGCAGCCAGTTTTTTGTTGTTGTTGTTGTTGCTACAAAATTTACAAAATCTAAAAATGCCTAACGTTATCTAATTGTTTTTCCCTCATATAGTATGGAAATAAATATTTACTTTCGTATCAAAAGTATAATTTTCAAACAAAAATATTGTTTTTAATCTTGTGAGTTTTAATTTTTTAAACTTTCTTGTCTGTCAAGGCATTACAAGTTTTATATATATATATATATATATATATATATATATATATAGCGAGAGAGAGAGAGAGAGAGAGTTAATGTTTATTTTTTATTTATTTATATTTTATTTATATATAGTATTTTTCTCTAGCGTATTATAAGCATTCGGCCTACATATTTCTATGTGCTATATATACTTATATTTTTATAATACATATTTATGTATTTATTTAAAGCTGTTGAGTTTAGGTCTAAGGACAGATGGTTTTAGGGGTAGTGAATGTCATAATATTGGTAAAAAAAAGAGTTTGATTTTTATTATAGCCTGGTGGTCATCTCTAAATAATTTTATAGTAGAAATAACATTTTAAAAAAAAACAAATTAAAAAAACAAATGCTGTGTAAAGTTATTGGATATTTTTGTGGTATTAAAACTGCTTTATTTGTCTTTTCTTTTGGTCTTGGGTGTTGAGTGTTGAGATTCACGCCTGATGTAGAGAAACTGCGCCACCCAGTGCTTGTCAGAAGTTAAAGCCCGGAAGCTGTTGCTGACAGTTAGGAAAACATAAACACGATAACAGGCGGGACACATGTGCTTTCCTAAACTTTGAAAAACTGCGACATTCCTTAATTAACGCGCTCAAAGGAAATAATGTCTGTGCTGTTGTCAGTGCTGGTCGGCGTGCTTGCTGCATACATACTGATTTATTACAGCCTGTTTAAAGGAGCCAGATTTAAGAGCAACGTGACGTTAAAGGGAAAAACCGCAATTGTCACAGGTTGGTATCATATTAATACTTTTCATATTAAACAATCCAATCCAACTTAATACCACTTAAACCTAAAAAAAACTTAGAATGTCATTCGATAGTGGTTATACTTATTAAAGTTGTATACAGTTATAAATAAGTACCACTGTCCTCAGTACATTTATATGATTTGTTAGATTTTTATTTTATTTATATTAATTATGTCTATGTCTATTGTAATTATTTTGCTATATATCAGAGGACGCTTAACACTGGCTCATTGAGTAATCATTAATCTGTATGCAGGGAGTAATACAGGAATTGGCAAAACCACAGCCTTGGATCTAGCCAAGAGAGGGGCCCGAGTGATCCTCGCCTGCAGAAACAAACAGAAAGCTGAAGCTGCAGTTTATGACATAAGAAAGGTGAACTCATCTCCTAACCTCAGTTCCTCCTGGTTCTTGTCATTTCTCTGATACAAGTCTAAAAGGAAGACATTATGTATATCCCTCAGGAAAGTGGGAACCCTGAGGTACTGTACATGCATCTGGACCTGGCCAGTTTGAAGTCCGTATGTGATTTTGCAGTGACTTTTCTGAAGAGTGAACCGAGACTCGACTTGCTCATTAACAATGCAGGTAAATTAAGAAGTTTCATTGTTTCTGAAATGTTGTTTTAGGGTGTTTACACTTGTAGTTCAGTTCATTTGAACTGGGTCTAAAAAGTAAATTATACATTTAGTCCTGGTTTGCTTAGCATTCACACAGTCATTTTTAACTCTGAGCCTAAAGATACAAAACAAATGGCATAATACAGTCAAAACATGATTGGACAGCTTTTATGACATGTACTGTATTTTACAAACTTACCAAACATCTAAAACTGCTGTGTGCTGGGTCAAATGCTCTTGTTGTATGTGTCTACTTCCACCATTGCTGTAAGGAGATGACCGTTCCAAAGCCTATACCTAACTGCAATGGGCAACATGGCTCCTATGATGAGAACAACCAGATTTGCTTAAACATTCTGTCCTTTTTATAGTCACAACTCGTGACATCATATTTTGTTTTTGGTTTGTTTAGATATCTTGGTCCGTACGTTGCATTCATATTTCAGTTGAAGCACACCAGAGTTCTTTTGGAAGTATACTGAGACTCACCTTAAGTGGGTTTTGGTCTGCTGCTTGTTTGGTGCACACCAAGGTTCGGATGGCAGTGTTCACACTTATTTAAATTAACTGCACTAACAGAGCAATTGCACCGGAGTTCATTTTAATCAAACCAACCCAGCCAACTGTAAACACATCCTCAGTGTGTGAGGCTTTCTCTCTAGGTCTTATAGCATCAGGCAGAACTGAAGATGGTTTTGGCATGGCATTCGGCGTCAACCACCTGGGCCACTTTTTGCTGACGCTGTTGCTGTTGGATCGTCTAAAGCAGGCAGAGCACAGCCGCGTCGTCAACGTGTCCGCCCTGCTGCATCGGCTGGGGTCTGTGGATTTCAACCTCCTCAACACACAGAAGGATCTGGTCACAGGTCAATCGTATTGGCACGCAATTAGAGCCTACTGCCACAGCAAACTGTGTAATGTGCTCTTTACCCGTGAGCTCGCAAACCGACTGGAAGGGACGAGTGTCACTTGCTATTGTTTGCATCCAGGTAAGTGGGGCATTTTTTGTCTGCTATTATGTCACAAGTGTTTTTATTCCTTTTTTTCCCTCTACATTTTCTTCATTGTCTCATCTTTATAGGTGTCATCGCAACTGAGATCAGTCGAAATATGGGTGTGCTGCAGAAGCTGCTTTTCCTGCCCATGTCCAAGCTGTTTTTCCTGGACCCAGAGGGAGGTGCACAGACCACGCTTTACTGTGCTTTGCAGGAGGGACTCGAGCCTCTGAGTGGACGGTACTTCTCTTCCTGTGCCCTGCAGAATGTTAGCGCTTATGGACGGGACGATGCCTTGGCCAAGAAGCTTTGGGAAGTGAGCGAGAGGCTGTGTGGCCTATCGTGAGTGAGCTCACACAGGTTTGTAGAACAGAAACAGAGAGACCACCAGCAGCTTTATGAGTGTGAGCTTCTGAAGTTCTTCATATAATGTCTCTCCTGGTGTTACAGGTATGCATAGCTGAGGTAGCTTTTGTATTTGGTGAATAATGCTTTAAAATATATTGTTGCTTTAACACAATATATTTAAATTAGGGTTGCACTGATATATTTCATTTCTGATACAATAAGCTGTTCATTATTTTTTGTTATGGCCCTATAAATGGCTGATTTTAAAATTCTATACTATTTTGTCTTAATTAAAAATAAAACACTAAAACCTAAAATCAGTTGTTCTGAATGCTGCAAGTGAATAGTGGGAAAAATGGATATTCATTTTGACATTATATCTACCTAATTATTATTATTATTAATAAATTTAGTGTTTTTAAAGATTAACTTAGATTGTTAAATTTTGGCAAAAGACATAAATATAAAAATAGGAAAAATGAGCATAAACAAAAAATTATAATGTTATATTAGAATAATTAAAATATTGGTATATTTTGCATTCCTCTCTTAAATAAAGCAACAATATGACACAGTAACAGTAGTAACCTTTTATGCCCCTATCATTTGTAATGCGTATTATTTTTCCTGAAAAAGATTTAGAGGTGAAGTTGCGATTTGTATTCACTCACTGGACACAGTGGACTTTGTGTATTCCTTTCTATTAAGGTTTTTTTAATGGTATATTTTTTTTTAATCATTATTCATCTATGTATCTTTTTCTTTCATATATTTCATATCTTCGATATCCTTTTTTATTTCATATGTTTCATACCTTTCTTTCCTCCTTTCATATATATCAATCTATATAGATCTTTATATCATTGGTACACTTTACGAATGTTTCTTTCTCTGCACTATTTCTTCATGACAGTTCTATTGTTATGAACATGCATAAATGTTTTATAATTTTCAAAATCACATTGCATCCACCTTTTTTTGAAACGCATGACCAATTCAAATACCTCATGTATTTGAAAATGAAAATCATTTGAAGAAAGTAAAAATATCTGTTAAAGAACATCAATTTCTTTCATGTATTTGAACTCTTTTTGCCTGGTCTGATAGGGTGTTGTACTGTTTTGCTTCACTGGGTGGCAGTAGCGTGTCACATTTGGCAGCCTTCAACTCAGGGCGACACAACCTGTCCTGAAGAGTCTGCAGAGACCTCTGTCAAGATGACAATCATTAGAATAAAGTAGGTTAGATTACACTGAGAATTGCAGAAGTAATTTCATGTAATATTAGAGTTTGCTTTTCCACTGAATGAAAGAGGGCATCAGGGGCTACAGCCATTCGGTGTGATGGGATAACCAAAACGAGGACTTGTTATAGACCCTTACCCATATCCATGCATCTTCAACAGACCCCCTGTTGCTAATAGATCCTTTACCTCAAACTGGGATTGTCACATTTTTGACATTGTGTAAACCTAGCAACCTGATTATATATGCTGATATATGATATATTCTCTGCCTTGAGAGTCTGTATACTATCCAGGTGGATGAATCTGGTTTCATCCAAAACATTTTCCCCAGTCTCTTCTGTGCACTATTGTTTTATAGCCTGAAAGTTTCATATCCACTGACTGTCACTCATGCTATTTGTCTAAAATGCATTGTGTTGTCCTGTGTCCATTGTGCCAGTCATATCTGTTGGTTCTCATGCACGGTAAGTGTGTAACTACACCGTCCCCTTCGATTCGTTTTGTAGAAGCAAAACACATTGATGAGTGACGGCAGGTGTTTACTTTGGACGCACTCCCGAGCTCTTTGGCACAGTACTTAACGACTGGATTAGTGCATCAATTAGCAATCACTGCATGGGAGGAGCCTGATTGATCGAGACTGCTGCTGCTGTTGCTGCTGCTAAGGCTGGGCGTGGGGCATGCTAGGGCATGTGAGTGTGGGAAGCAGCTGTGTGTGTGTGTGTGAGACTCTAGTAGCCAGCTGCTTGAGAATTAGTTCAAAGGACTAATTTCACTGCATGATAGCAGAATAAAACCATACGGACTTTGTTGACCCTGTAAGGATATCACATGCATATCTGCAACTGTCACATGATTGTGATATGATAAAGACAAAGTGTCTTTTTAAAATATTTATAACAATCTAGAGATTGCAATAATGTAACAGTATTTGTTTATATTATTTTATATCAATACTATATAATGTACTGCATTGTTATAATGACAACTATTATTAATTTATATTTAATTGTCATCATATTAAAATATTATATGATAACATAGAATTAAGACCAACTATATTATAATGTGTTATGTCTCATAAATAAAATATATAATACTTTTAAAATAAAGTAGTTGTCGCATATATATGTCTCAATATATTAACAAGAGACATGATGCACTGTTATAATAATAATGCAATATTGTCTTGTTTGTATTATATATTACAATACAAGATGGAATGCATAGTATTGTAATGAGGACTATTATTAAATTACTAATAATTAAACTAATAATTAATTTAATTCTCATAATATAATAAAACATAATACGATAGAATGTCATCTCTGTAATGAGAAATTACAGTAATGTAGCTCAGTATTTTATGTTCTAAAATGTTTAATTTAATTATTTAATAACGTAATAAAATTATATGATCCAATAATGCAATGTAAGTGATATAAAAGTACATTGACAATTTTTGGTTGACGTCATTTTTTATATTTTTCCAAAAACTTGGTGATAGTGTTTAGGAAACATCTTTAGAAAAAGAGGCTGTTTTTACAAATTTATGTGGTACTACTGGTGCAAAACGGTAAGCTACAGCTTTAATTTTATTTCATATGTTAACTCTGACAAAACATCACATCATAAATCAACAATGAATGAAGAAAGAAAAGTTAAAATTATAAAGCGTTTAGAAACCCCATGAAATCAAAGAAGTTTTGTGACCTCTAATACATGTCATTTAGCTTTAAGGTTGTGTATATACTCAATTTTTATTGCATATATGTGTATCTCAAAATGACAGTTTTCAGGGATACAGACCAAAACTGTTGATGACTCATCCTGCACTACACAGGCTCTCGTCCAATCAGATACTAGTATGACAATATCCTGCCCCTAATATTGATTGATGGCAAGTAGCCATTTGCATCGAAGATCACCTGGTTATTTAAAAAGTCAAAAACTCTACATGTTTCCCACTCAGACTTATAAGGAATGTCAAGCAGTTTCATGAGGTTTTCAAGTCATATTTTTAAAAGCACATCTCTAATTGGCTGTGGGCAGTGAGATTATTTCATTGGCTCCGTGTGTAAAGTGTCTGGTTTTCAGTGTGGCGGGTAGCAGGTGGTCAGGGGAGCAGCACTCTTCCATCTCAGTCTGAGGGGAGGGAGAACAGCAAAGTGATGCTGGGTCTCACTTTAGAGTAACACGTGAGGTGTGAGATGGGAAGAGAGGGGGTTTGATCGTCAGACTGGGTGACAACATTTTGGAGCGTCATTCAAATACAGGCTGCTTGTGTCACAAGCAAAGCCTTCCTATTTTTCCATCTCACCCGCCCCATGCGGAAATGCCATCTGAAGGCGGTAAATAGAAGCATCCTTTGGGTCATGTTATTTCCACAGGTGCAATTAACACCCCCATCTGCTAATCTGTGATTAACGATGTTTACAAATATGCTGCACATGCCGGAGAGTGTCAGAATAGCAGCTCACACCTTCCTCTTACTCCTTCCCTCTCTCGTCTGTCTTCTTCCCTGCTATTGTGTTGCTGGATTAGTAATTAGGGTTTGGGTGGGAGGTGGCAGAAGGAAACCAGACCCTTAAAGCAGTAGGCATCATAACATGGAAAAAAAAAATGTATCTGTTAATTTAAATCGGTAGGGTCCAGAAGTCTGAGATCACTATTGTCTGTGCTTTTATTTTTCTAATGTAATGTTGATTTGTGTTCATTTAACCACCTGTACCTTTACATTGCACAAGCATCAGAGAAGGTGCATTAAATATTTTTTGCAGAACCAAAGCCTTAAACCTAAACCTACCTGAAACTTTAACACTATTCTTTTGCTGTCTTGTAGCACAGGTATTTCCTTCAGGACATTGCAAATATAGTTATGAATATGCACTCCCCTTTTAAGTTTGCGTGTGCATTTTATAGCCACTTTTAGGATTAATTCGACCCTTTCGCGTATTCTATAGAGGCTGCAGGACGTGAGGTCTGTACCTGTCATATAGTGTTGAAAACTTTCCCTGTGATGTGCTGGTTTAAATGAGCTTGTTGCTCTTTGACTGTGCCTGGAGACAGGAGTGCATTAAAAAATAGACAAGCAAGTTATTGCTGGTTTCGTAAAAGCTTCATAAACATACATTCATTTACACCATTTAGGTAAATGAGCCCATTTCCTTGTTTTAGCAATTTGCTGTAATCTAATGAAGAAATGTAGCTTGCTGTGCACAGCTCTGAAAGCATGCTGCTGGGTAAGCCAGCTTTATAAACGCTATCAATTAGGCTGATGCTACAATGCTCCACAATTGTTTTACTAATTGCCAATTAGCTACCTTGGAATAAAGCGGTGTTTTTTGTTTTATTTGAGAGATTTACAAGCAATCACTCATTTTCAAACGAGTACAGGATATTTGCAAAAAAACATTAATGCTGTCCCAAAGGAGGAAGGTGATATCTTGTGCTGTTTTCAACACAGAGGGAAGAAAGCTAAGCAGCATCAATCCATCTCATGCGTTTCTGTTTGTATGGAGGAGGAGAAAGGACAGAATCACTGTTAATCACAATTTACTGTTGAAACACACGACACGTGCAGTATTTACTCTCATTTTTAATCTGTCGTACTCCTGAGAATACATAATGTATTACCAAACAGCAGGCTGTTTAATAATTAGTCAGGCCGTCTTTGGTTAAACAAAGAGAAGGAAATTCTCTAGATCTTAAATAGTCAAGTTATGACAGTCATTCATTAAGACATGTCTTCTAAAAAGCACAGCTGGCGCAACAGTCATGCTCCGTGTTTTTGGAAGTGTGTTTTACAGTGGAGAGGTGAGACTCTGAATGGATAACAGCTTCTCTGGAGCTGCTTTTGTTGTGATGCATCACATGAACAACCGTTACATTTTTCTTGTCAAACGCCCAGTCAGGTGCGGATCGCCCGGTTACTCAAAGACAATGAAAGAATTCCAATTATGCACAAACAACTTCGGTTGGAGAGCTCGGTGAAAACGTTAACGTTGCTGCGAAGGTAAACAAGAAGCTCTTATTGACAGTTCAAGGCTTCCTCTTTGTCTGAAATCCACTGAAAATTGATAGAGAAATTTAGAGGAAGCATGATTATTGATTGGATACTAATTGCACTCCTGAGAAAATAAACAGGCTTCTTTTGCAGGCCTCTCAAGGAAGGCTGGATCAAACGTACCCATCAGCTGCGCTATTAGCACTCCATTCACTGTGTGAAAGAGTAAGCAATGTTTAGGACTTATTTTAGAGCATTTTAGAAGGAAGGTTCACCCAAAAATGAAAATTGTTATTGTTCACTCACCCTCATGTTGTTCTAAACCTGTGTGGATGTACTTCCTCTCTTCTGTGGAGCACAAAAAGAACATAAGAAAAAAATATTGTCCCAGTGTTTTTTGTCCATACAGTGAAAGTCAGTGGGATTCAGTGTTCAGTGTTTTGAAAGTTTTATTACATATTGAGAAGAATGGTCTTTTTTAAAATTCCACAGTAGAAAAAAAATATCATACAGGTTTGGAATAATGTCAGGGTGAGTAAATGAGGACAGACTTTTTTATTTTTTATAATTTTGGGTGAATTCCTTTATGTGCCACTAACAAGAGGGAGTGTTTTAAAATGACATATACATATTATTTATTTATTTATGGAGAAATTAATACTTTTATTTTGCATGGATCCATTAAATTGATTAAAAGTCACAGTAAAGGCATTTACAATCTTACAAAAGATTTTTGTTTCAAATAAGTGCTGTTCTTTTGAATTATTTTTCAAGGTGTCCTGAAAAAAAATATCAGTTTCCAAAAAAACATTAAACACCACAAGTGTTTTCAACATTGATAATAATAAGTAATGTTTCTTTAGCTCCAGATCAGCATATTATAAGGATTTCTGAAGTATCATGTGAGACTGAAGACTCAGTAATGACTGCAGAAAATTCAGCTTTGCCATCACAAGTATAAATTACATTTTAAATTATACTGAAATAGAAAAGTCATTTTAAATTGTAATAATATTTAACAAGTTTACTATATTTTTAATTATATAAATGCAGCCTTGGTAAGCATAAGAGACTTCTTTTTAAAACATTTAAAACATTTTACTGCCCCCAAACTTTTTTGTAAGGTACCGTACATTTATTTTTTTCCTGTTTTTGATTGCTCTGCCAGCACACAATATTTAAATGGTCGAATATTATGATGGCTCGTTCACAAGGGGACTGGTGCTTTGACAGCGGTGCCTTTGAGCCATTTTCTCAGGGGGGCTAAATCTGTTAATTAATGAGCATGGTGAACTAACTCCTCTTGGCTCCGGCGACGGCGGGACCATGCCAAAGCAACAAACACAAACAGATGTGCGAGGCAATGGGATGGAAAACAAAATCCACATCATCTCACAACAACGTGCGGCAAGTTATGTTGCGCTACATCTTATTTTTAATTTTCTGTTAATGACGTCTAATTGCTGCAGCTGCTGTGGTCTCAGTCTCTGGGTCAGTGTGTCTTAGCAGGCCCGCGTAGCCAAGAGGCCTTTTTATTTATGGGTAGAAATGTGAACCGGGAGGGCTACTTTTGATCGCTAGCAATTTATCTAATAAGGTGGAAAATCCTTAACCACATGTGGCCGAGGGTTTGGGGAGCGTGGCGTAGAGGGGGCGGCGTAGCTGTGCCGCATGGGAAGCTTGTGATCCCTGTTCTGAATCGGGAGTGGAGCTCAGGTAGGGTTTTAATTATGGTTCCCTGCTTCACCAGACTCTTCAGATGCATAGGCCTCACAGCTGGGACTCTGTCGGTCTCCAAACCCCCCTACCTGATGCCATTGAACCAGAGAGGTACTCTTGTATCCTTTTACTACAGTATCCCAAGCTCAATGGTGATCAGGTGGGGTGTGCTGATTGGATTCATGGGGTCTCATTGATCTCCACTACTTGATGCACATACATTTTTGTGCTCGTTATTGTAGGAGGGATCGATTGACCATGCTTGCAGTGGCAAAGTAAACTCATGTGGAGTCCAGACATCTTGGAACTCTGAAAACTTCCTACTTGAAAATAACCAGCGGAACTGAGCAGATACATTAATCCTGACTTTTGTTAAATGTGCCATTTCATGTCCAAAATGGACAACTACTGTGCTCATGCCATACAAATAATAAATAATAAATATATAATATTGTTAAAATGGTAGTAAGAACTAACAATGAACATTTCATACACAATATTTAGTACTCCGTTAAGTTCATTATAATTATAGTTAATGTAATTATAATCATTTATGATGAGGTATTTTTATAAATTATTTCCAATCTATATTCATGTTTAAAAATTGCTTTAAGATATTTAAATTAACGTTAATAAATTGAATCTTTTTACAAAGTGTTAAAATTATTTACATTATTTCATTTTATATATTGAAGAAAGCAATGCAATTTTATCCAATATTAAGATATTAATATTAATATTAACAATATTAAGTTTATTGTAATTATAATAAATGTAATTATAATAACATTTTAATATAGATATTTTTTTAAAACATTACTTTAAAATATTTTAACTAACGTTAATAAATTGAACCCATATTGCAAAGTGTTAAAAAAAAAAAAGCAATTCAAATTTCAGTTGTCAATAACTCTATTCTATACTTAATTATAATAATTTAAATGTTCATTCATTATTTAATAATATTAAGTATTTCCTTTTGTTTTTTCCTTTTTTTTGTCAAAATCACATGCATGCATTTTGCTGTCAAAAGTTTTATTTTTGTGCCATCATTGGCAATAAAAAACAAAACAAAACTGGTTTGACACCATCTTGTTGGGTTTACTTTTGATTGACCGTGACATACGATTGGCTGCAAAGCTTTGAGGTTGGCGGTAGGGAATGTCAGCTTGACTGTTTCCACCATTTTATTCTGGAGCACAGCATTATGTAGTCATCAGTTTCAACAGTGGATGACAGTGATCAACAAGTGCTGGGAGACAGGGGCCCGCTGCCCTCTTGGCAAGCTTCTGTGGAGCAGGCAGCAGACAGGACATAGTCATCAATATCGGCCGCTGGCCATTGATCGGCTGTATTGATCAGGATGGGTAGTGGGGCCAGGGGAAGGAAAGGCCTGCTGGATCTCATCGGAGCAATTGTTTAGGGTCACTGACAAATTCAATTGCCTATCAGGGAGCGATCATGGAAACAAACGGCTGCTGTCGATGCAAGGGCTGTACCCCGTGGTAGCTGTCACTCAGTATTACTCCCGGTTTGGGAGAGCGTCAGGCGTTGTTTGCGCACACACACTTGTCATTTAGGTTACTGGGGCACTGGAGGGCAAACTCGTGCCCCTGATTGACCACTGTGTCCTGTTTGTGGCCAACAAACTCTCAAATTCTCTGCACTTGCACTATACTGCTGTCCTGTTCATAGTCTGTATTAAAGCTGTATTGCCTCGAACAGCTTCTTAAAACCACAAACCTGCCCTTTTGTGACATTTGCTGAGTGTGTTCAAGTTGGCTGCTACTATTGACAGATAATGTCATTCATAGATTGCCCACAGTGACAAGCATTTTAACTCTATATTGTACTTTGATTTTGGGCTTTCTTGTCAGTTTGCTGTCTTAGATCTTTTTTTCCTTGCATGCTAGCATATTTTTTTTTATTTATTTTTTTTTAATCATTTTTATTTTTTATATTGTATTGTAGCAGTGGACTTTTAGTTAGGTTGAGTGTTGGATGAGTGTCAAACAATTAATTATTTTATTATTTTAATTAACAATTCACATCAATGTATTTTGTTTATTTTTTTATTTGGTATAATAATAATAATAATAATAATAATAATAATAATAATTATTATTATTATTACTACTGATACTACTCTGGATAATTGTCAGGTTAACAAGAAAAAATTACCTGCCATAAATATGATTTTGTGGCATTCTTATATTATTTTTTTTAATAGAAATGAGACTTTATTTTTTATTTAAAGACACCTAATATAAAGTAGGACACAAAAATATTACATTAATAAGCAATGCTTATTATTGATAGTATATATTTATAACTTTTTTGTTATAACGTTGTCAGTTTTTTTGTCAATAGAGTTTAATTTATATTTAATTTAAAATATTGCAAAAATAATGCAAGACACAACTACAAGAAGTGCTGGCAGTTTTTTTTTTTTTTTTAACTTGTTAAAGCCATTTTTCCTCTCATTTTGCTTTTGGTGAGTGTATTTTTGCACTCCTGCATATATTGCAACAAAAATCTAATTTTCTGTCATATTCAACAGTGAAAAACCTGAAAAGCTGAAAGCAATTCATTCAGTGCTCTGTTTACCCTGTATAACCGGAGTGGAGATTCTGCATGGTCATGTGACTTGCTGTTAAGGCTGACTGCTTCTTCTGTTCAGGGTGTCAGACGAAACTCCTAACTGGCTTGCGGGGTCCTCAATCGAAAGAGTGGCTCGGGGCTCTTCGTTAACTAATTACGGAAAACAGGAGCGCCCTCCCTCATCCCCCTTCTCCACAGCAAGGTTTTTTTTTTTTTTGAAGGGGGGTGTTTTTTGATAAGGTTTGCACTCTTGTCAACAAGCTCGTATTTAATTAGTGTTGATTGTTGTTAGCGTGTTCAATAGTTATTAATTAGAGCTGGGAGGGGCCCTTCACTTGATTGCATGCCCGGAGCAGTGACATCTTGTGCTGTTTCACACTCAGTCATGACATGGTGTAGAAATGAGGGACGAAAAAAGAGAGGGAAAGCGAAAGATGAGAGGACAGAATGGTTATTTCCAAGAATATGGAAAAGGATAAACATAAATTTAAATTTGGATGCTTTAAACAGGTGCATTTGTGGTCGCATTAGTAATTAGGTCAATGACAGAAGGAAAGCACCCTAAAAATGCTTTGTTGTAGTAATAACAAATATAATAAAGTCTATTAATTTAATTAATTAAGCATAATGAAAACATGTACACAGAACTTTTGCATAGAACAATTTTATTTTTTTAGAAGAACTTCTGAATCTTTATTATCAAGAACTGCACCTGTTAAGTTTCTGGTCACTAAATATTATTTATTTATTTATTTATTTTAGTAAATGAAGATATTGGCACTCTAATACTGGAAGTCTCTGCAGGTTTCTACATTTTTTTCACACAGCGCATTAGATCCCAGTTCAGTTCGCAACAAGATGCATTGAAAGCTGCTGCTTAAATGCAGAAATGTTGCATAAACCTGGAGACGTTCGGATGAGGTCTGGTAGAAAATGATTTCTATATGTATGCATATTTCACTATATACGCGACAGAGATGGGCTAAAATATATCATTTTCTGTCTTTGTGCACCAGGAATTGTCTTGAGGTTCATTCTAAACTTCTGCTGTGGGGTGCATTTCCCGCTGTTCAGCTGAGCATATACCCTCATTCGAAGTCGGCGCGAGCAGCTCTGCCTATTAAAATGTAAATTCCCTCTCGGTGCAGCAGGCCCAGACTGTGGAACTCAGCGGGTGAAGAGGGTGTGTGTGTGTGTGTGTGTGAAGAGAGAAAGTGTATGTGTGTGTGTGTGTGTGTGTGTGTGTGGTGAGCCTATTTTCCAGCTTGGTCTGCTCTCTGGATTGGCAAGATGTGACAGTACAAAAATAGATGTTCGTTTTCTGTTCATAAATGCATAAATACTGTTCACATACTTTTTCATTAAAGTTAAATTAAATTAACTACTCTGCATACTAGCGCCACTGTATATGTGCAGAACGAAAAGATAGCAAGAATAGTAATGTATCGCTTAGAAAACTAAATTCTGTAAGTCACTACTTTAATTAATGTGAGCTAAAATTATTAAAACAGTTATGTAGTGTGTATACATATATTATACAACATGCTATTTTATACAGTATATGCTAACACTGAAGGTAAAAAGTTTGTATATGTGTGTGTATGCTTTTGTGTGTATGTAATAATATTTGTGTGTGTGTGTGTATGTAATATAATTTTTTTAACCTTCAGTGTTGATTTGTACCTCACGTGAAAAGGTTTTGGCAGAGAATCTGATCATATTCTTGTCATTTCTCATCGTAAATAGACTAACAACGGGAGAGCAGTATACTTGCATGTTGAATTGTTAAATAGTGGGTTGTTATTTTTTCATTTAATAGACAGATTCAGAAATAGGGTCTCAATAACTCTATAAAAGTCATTGTTGTGCTTTGTACTTTCTTCCAGTGGATGTATTTTATTATTTTTAAGTCCTCTAGAAAAAGTTGTGCATAGAAATAGAGATCATTTTAACTAAATTGCTTGTTTAGCTGTTTAAAAGAGTGTCTTTACTTTTGAAGGTTAAAGAATAACTTGTAATGGAAGCGTGTTGCAGAGATCATAGTTGTGTCAGTTCAATTCACTGCCGTTTGTTTCTTGTAGATTGCACTAGGTGGAGCTGTGATCTTTTGGTAGAGGCCACTGAGACGTGCGTGTGAGAAAGAGAGAGGGAGAAAGAGTGGACAGGAGAGCTGGAATGGCTATTTTTTTCTCCTTTTTTATATACCTGGTAGGCGCTGTGCAATAGCAGAGGCATACTTCCGTGACCCATTGGGTAATTAGAAATAATAGAGCATACTGTGAAAGACCCAACATTCAGAATTAATCGATTACTCTTGTAGTATTAATGTATGACTGTGATTTGTGGTGTGTCCAAACTGAGAGTCACTGCAATGCATTGGAGACCCCAGTGCAAAAGTACCCACGTCCCCAATTCAAAAAAGAAATGAGTTTAAAGTATTTGGGAACTAACAAGGTTTTAATTAGTTACACAGTTGACACAAAGTGGTTGAAACATATATACTTCATTTCTTGAATGCATACTGTTGATGTTTTCATAATGATGTATTCAAAGACAGACTGGTTGACCTGGAGTGAGTGACTGTGTTTACATATGTGTTGTGTTTGATTGGTTAATGGCATTTTGTGTGCACTCCATTGAAAATAAGTGTGAACGCATACTTGATACATCCTGTTTCTGTAAACCAGTATAATCTTGTCATGGACAGGCCAATACAATTCACCCAGTCCAACATTCAGTGTCTTATATTTTCCTCTAGTCCTTGTTAAAGAGTGGCAGAAATAATGTAGAGGCTCATTTCAGATGCATTGCTGTCAATTGTCTCACAATAATTGGCATTGATTTAGCAGTTAGAATCTGATTTAGTTCCTCGGGCTTTAGGTGCCGGAGCCTTTTCTTAGACTTTGATGGTAATTAATCTGAGAAGATCTACATAACGGGGAGATTGTGGTCTTAATATCGCAATTTGAACATGTAACGATGTGTTGATGATTTAGAAGGTGGTATAGTGCAACATTTCCACCACATCAGGACTTTTTTGTTTTTGAAAAGGAAAATAAAGGTTGTAACCTACATGACCCAGTCTATCTCTGGAAGATATAGCAGTGTGCTCAGCATGTTAATTTGAAATGGTGGATATCAGAATTAATGGAGCAATGCTCTGCACCAACCAATTGCAGACCCTCTAAACCGACTTGGAAAGCCATTTCGGGTAGACTAAAGAGAACTCAAATTGTTCGCCCATTTTCTTTAGCACAAAAAAAGTCTTGAGTGGAGGCCAATGGCGAACATGTCATAATTTGAAAAGACTCAAAATATCTTTCAAGTAATTAGAGGTCATTTTAAGGAATAGCACTGCAGCCTATTTTGAAGAAACCACCATTCAGTCTCAATTGTTGAATTCATCCAAAAGTGAAAAAGTGAGGCTGAATGATGTTTTTTTCCAGGCCTTTTGAACCCAGAGTTCAAACATTATTGTTTGCAGCTCTTGCTGAATAGTAGGCGCCAAATACTGTTGTTATTGCTGATTGAAAAAGCACAAGCGCCCTCATAAAAGCACTGAAGTACCCTGGAGAAAAAAAATGATATGAAATACTCCCTGTCTGTCTTGTCAAAATATCGCCAAATGTTTGCCATTCGACTTACACCACAATGACTTAATGTACAGAAAAAGCTAAAGATTTTATTGGCACAAGCATTTGATTTACTGAGGTAACAGAGATTGTCTATACATATCCGGTCAGCCTTGAGATCTTACAGGCTCTGCGGATGCTTCCAGGGCTCGTGTTATTGTCCGTTTGTAACACGTTCATGAGGTCGTTTAGAATGGGTTATTGATTCGTTCTTTCCTGCGTACTATGAGGTGGTCATGATAACTAATTACGTCGGACCTCTGAAGGTGTCTGAACACAAGTATAGGTATGTAATTACTCTGTTTAATTACAGATCTTTTGAAGATCAGAAACTGGGATGTATGCGGCGAGTAAATGTTGTGATTGGACACACAATATCAGAGTGATTGCATTGACCTTTCGCACCGCACTGTATGAACTGTGTCATTTGTTTTGTTGTCTTGTTGTCCTTATAGATCAGTTCAGGCAGGAGTTATCTGAAAGCAACACTTCCATCAGATTGAGAATGTGACGCCAATGTGTACTTGTTAGGTAAGTTTCTTAGTTAACATTTCAGCATGTTTTTATTTTACTTGACAAGGCGGAAAACAAATGTCCAGACGGAAAATCCATTCTTTGGCTTAGCGATGCACACAATGAGACGAATTTGCCTCAACAACAATACAAGTAACAAAACCTCATTGTTTACCCAGAACCATTCAGTATTATTATCTTATTTTCTCTGTAAGCCATTACACTTGTTTGGCACGCTTTATTTTCAAGAGAGCGTTTAAAAGCAGTGTGAGGTGAATTGTCGAATGTGCCTCCTGATAATGACCTAAGATTTCACCAGACCTGTTTTTCCGCCACAGCACGCAGTGCTCGAGGCCTTCGGCTCCTTGAAACGCAAAACGCACGCACACGCGCGTGCATGCATATAAAGTGATGAGACTCCGGCGGGCTCGGCACAGCTAAACACATTGTGATTTATTGTGCTTTAATTTGGATGCCGTCTATTGTTTGTGGCTTGCGGAGGGTTGCCCGCTGACAGTAATTTCTGCGGTTTGTGTGGATTCTGCCCAAGCTAATAGCACTTTCTTTTACTCTGTGTTTGGCCCCAATACGACAGAAGGAAGCAGGAAATAAACAGCGGTTCCTATTTACCCTGCCAATTTCACTTGACGGCGCGCTGCGTATTGAAATGAACTGGGCAGCCTTCTAATACTACGGAAAGTATGGAGCCGGCAGTGGCAGAGATAGATTGTAGCAGGCAATTACGGCGGTCCGGCCTCTGATTAGAGAGCTGCCTGCTAGCCACTCAGCCTCACGGCTGCCTCTTATCATGATGAGGCCGGTATTGGTACGGACATTGTTTGATTGCTTTCAGACACATTTACTAAATCCAACGCACACAACATTTCCTGTTTCTTCATGCGCTGCCGTGCTCGCAAACTGCTCGGATTGTTTAACTTTCACCCCGTCACTTTTACAATTTGCCTCTTTTTCTCCGTTTAGCACGTTTTCTTTTCCAGATCTGTTGGTCGGATTTATTTTGGGCTCTATACTATCCACCTTTTTGAATGTGGAGCTTTCCTGTGATTCAAACTGGAAGCCTGTTGTTTTTTCAAATAGCTTTACATTCTATTCTAGGCGACAGAAGTGATTTTTATTGTTTTTTTGGTGGTGTAAAAATTTGCATAAAGGTCTAGGTGTGAAGTGAGAGGTGTAAGGTTTAAGCCAAAGTTTTAATTTGATAAATTTTTTATTTTAGACCAAAAGGGAAAACTGGGAGTCTTGTCTGCTTTTAGAAATGGTTGTTGACAAAACAAAGGATACAGACCATTAAAACATTTATTTAAAATTGTATATTAAATTATTAAATTTTATTTTATATTTCATAAATGATTACATTTTATAAATATTTATATTGTATTATATATTATATAAAATGACTATAATGGTATGGTTTCAAAATGTACTTTTAAAATACTTGTAAAAAATTACTTTTCAGAGTTATAAATGAAGATTATTGGAGTACGTTTTACAAGAAAATACAATTTCAGTTTTGTCATTTTTTTGTTTCAAGAATTTGCTGTTTCTTTGTCATTATTTGTGAAATTTACTAGCAATATTTGAGTGAAAATTGTTTCTACACCAAATTTTCTTCACTGTAGCACAACTTTATGCAAACCAAGCAAAATCTTGATTGTAACTGAATGTGTAAACATACGTTACAGAATCATTATGTTTAAATTGACTATAAGTATATGCTTTGGACTGAGTTTTGGTTCCAGAAATGACGTGGTGACCTAACAGCTTTTTCCTTTGAGAATAATGGAGGATATCGCTCCTCTGTATCTCTCTCTGTCCATCTCTGTTCTTTTCTTACGAGATACTGAGCCATCAGCCAGTTAGTTATGCTGTGAAATAACACTCTGCCCTTGGCCAGACGCTGCTTATTTGTAAGTTCTCTCTCATCTACAGGATGTGTGCATATGTGTGGCTGCACGCCTGATGCAAAGCTCATTTGAACGTGACCTCTCCAAATGGGTGTAGTGCAGTGTGCTTTCACGTTATTGCAGTGATAGTTGCAGTGAAACCATGGATGCCTAAGGGAGAACTAGTCGCTGACTGCTTAAGTGTCCTATTACAGCATACATGGACCTCTGGTCGAAAACGGTGCAAGATTAGCATTTATTTGGAAAATAGCTTAGAAATGGGATTTTGTTTTCTTTCATTCATTTTCTCCCCAAGTCACATATTTCATTTACTTGTAAGAGTTCTGTTTTTGGACATCATTATGACCGGGTGAGATATATATACATACACACACATACATATATATACAGGATACTTGAAAAGACAGGCATTTTGACACATACAAGTAGTGTGTGTATTTAACCATTCAAGGCCTATAAGGTGGCAAAAATACTCCTATGAGCACCATCTTCATGTGTGTGCCTCTCTGACAGTGCTCAGAAACTCAGAGTCTCTCAGACAGTGCACGCATATAGCGAAATGAGTTCTCTTTCACTGCTGATTGCATTTCAATAGCTTAAAATCACTTGTTTTTAAACTGCAATGCGTAAAAATGCATGCAAATGATACTTTTCATGACCACGTAGCACAGCAACATCATGTGAGCATGTAATCGCAATAGAGACAGTAGTCCAAAATCTCTACCGGTTAATTGTGTCTACCGGTACATCGCCCACCCCTAGTAGAAGTTAACTAGCTACTAGAAGTTGGTAAATTCTGTCCATTTATGTGAGTCAGTTCACTTGTCAATTTTAATTAAATTATTCAAAATTGTTCAATTTAGCAGTTTCTTCGCATTATAAGTCATATAAGTTCACAGAAGTCTCTGCTGGTATACTGCTAAATATTGGTGTGTATTATAATCATGTATCATATATATATATATATATATATATATATATATATATATATTTTATAGTTATTTATTTAGTACTGTTATATTGTATAATATGTCAACATATTTAATCGTGATTTAATGATTTGTCCTTGTTCATTTAGTGAAAATGGTGTGAGGATTTAAAAAAAAAAAAAAAATTTTTTTAGCTCTGAGATACTGTGTGAAAAAACTTGGTTCGTTCATTCATTCATTCATTCATTCATTCATTCCCCACACAGTATCTCTAATAATATCACTACCAAGGGACAAATGATTGAATCAAATGATTAAATAAATATGCCGGTATGCAATATAACCTAAGTAAATAAATAATATACTAAATTGTACTGTTTATTAAAAAAAATCTATTAAATATTGCTCAGCCATAGTCATCGTCTCCACTTACAGTAACTGTATGGTTTTCACTAAAGGAAGAGTACATTATGAGAAGCTACAGCTGAACCCAAGAAGCCATTTCCTCCACAGTGGGTCCACTATCAGCTTTGAGATACTAAGTTAAATGTACAAACAGCCAACCGGAAACATTGCTCAAAGCCTACCGTCCACTCCTGCTGTAAAAGTGCTACGGTCAGGCCGAATGAAATGCAGCCATGCCTCAGAGTCCTGGTCCATTAACTACAGTACCCATCTACACCCCGCAGAAACAGTATGGTATGCCTGAGAACTTACATATCCACAGCATAGCATGCATTTACATTCACATCCCCAATGGGGTTGTATCATGGACCGGATGCTTTGATTCTTCACACACAGTCATAATACGCTTTCACCTTATTACCCACATGAACACATGATCCTGCATGTTTTGAGATGATACAGCCGAACTCTGCATTGGACATGGATAAAGAGGAAAGGGGGACTGGCTGCTCTTAGGTGTGGCTGCAAAGATGAGAGGGGCCAAAAAGGTTTAATTTCCTTATCGTATTGTACATGTATGTTATTATTGGCTAAATGCCTTTTAAAGTTGCACCACTGACTCCAGCCTCCCAGTCTCAGCCCCTCAATGGGAGCAGAGTCACCGTTAATAAACAGACCATGCAACCCCAGCATATCGCGAGCACGGGTGGAGAAAGCTGCACGCGCTGATCCCAGCTGTGTGTTCGCCGCCACCCAAATTAATCCCAAACAATTTTTTTCTGCACCACTTGTGCTCCTGATAAAAAAGCCCCTGCATTCAAATAGCAGGGTCCCTGATGGCATTAAGTTCTTACAGTATTGGGCCGTAGACAGACCTGCGGGGCAAAAAAGAGAGAAAACCCTCTAGACTCGGACCTCTCAGCCTTTCGTTTCATTTCAATTCCATGTCAGTAGCGTTTCTTCAAAGAGCTTGTGTGTGGATCTGTTTTGTAAAATAATCTCATTAAATTGAATTCATCAAGTTTTATTTAAAACATTTGCGATTCATTAGCTCAGGGTTTTCGCTTGCAGAATGAGGTTTTGACCATTTAGCATTGAAGAGGTTGGGAGCAGTTAGAAAGTGAAAGGAGACAGTTGAATAAAATGGAATTAAACAGGTTAGCATATATATACAGACTTGTTGCATTGCCGTCATAAGATGAGAGTGTTGGCGAGGCATTGAGGGGAGGTCGCAAAGTCAAGTTGGTCATAGCAAAATGGTCAACATGCAGGTGCTCCTTATAATGAATATCACAGCCGCTTAGATATAATGATTGATGCCGATGAGAAGCTGCAATGCGCTGTACTCAGACAGAATAAGTATAAAACCCACTTGAGTATAAAACCCACGGCCCTATTATAGCCACTCTGCTGAAGGAAATAGTCTAATGATGCCTGTCTTCCCCATTTCAAAGCTATGAAAGTCACCAATGAGTGTCAAGACCACAGAAAGAAATGTCTTATGTAGGACTGCAACAGCTAATTGATAATGAAAATAATCGACAACAAATTTTCCATGCTGTGCATAGAAAGCCAGTAAAGTCACTTTAAAGTAGAGAATAATGCATTTCTATGAATGAAACGCACATAAAAGATAGCAAAGGAAACAGAGTGAACTGTTGTCCACTCTAGTTGACTAAAAATGAGAATGCTTTATAAAAAGTTTCAACTTTTGAGATGTTTTCCCATTGAATAACTTGCATTTTATGATTATATCCTTATCTGTGAAAGTTAAATGTAAATTGCCTAATCACTCATCGTAACAGCATGTGAGTCTTGTTAAAGCCGTGGTGAATAGTGAAAGATCTTTTTTTCTGTATTGTGTCATACATCTGACATCTGAGTGTAACAGATTCGGAAAAGAATAATTTGGAATAGAATGTGAATGCAATTATTCTGACTAAAACATATGTGACCCTGGACCACAAAACCAGTCTTAAGTGTCAATTTTTCGAAATTGAGATTTATGCATCATCTGAAAGCTGAATAAATAATCTTTCCATTGATGTCTGGTTTGTTAGGATAGGACAATATTTGGCCGAGATACAACTATTTGAAAATCTGGAATCTGAGGGTGCAAAAAAAATCCAAATACTGAGAAAAATCGCCTTTAAAGTTGTCCAAATGAAGTTCTTAGCAATGCATATTACTAATCAAAATTTAAGTTTTGATATATTCACAGTAGGAAATTTACAAAATATCTTCATGGAACACGATCTTTACTTAATGTCCTAATGATTTTTGGCTTAAAAAAAAATCAATAATTTTGACCCATACAATGTATTTTTGGCTATTGCTACAAATATACCCCAGCGACTTAAGACTGGTTTTGTGGTCCAGGGTCACATATTTTGGTAAAATATTTGTTTTTTGATGTTAAATGTACTTTTAAACTACTATGTACTAACATGAATAATTGTATTTTATAAGTGCTGGAAGTGTAAAATAACTATTGGATTATAAATTAATTTATGGATTATAAATGTAGTATACAGTAATTACTTGCTTCAACCTCTTACCAGATAACATTTAAGCCCAAAGTGTACTTGGTTTTTGTATGCATACGCTAGTCTTTCAAAGTATACTCCTGTTGATGTTGTGTGTGAATGCGTGTGGTCGACATATTCACTTTAGGAAGCTTCATCCATGTCCAGTGTCTGCTCTATTGTTCCCTATAAGTTATGACCGTTATCAAATATTTTTGAACTCTTTTAGACCAAAGCTTGGCTATAAGTTGCATAAACTTTTTTTTGTTTTGTTTTTTAATTAGTTGTTTCTGCTCATTTTAACCAAGTAATTTGAACAATCATTAAAAATCAGTTTTTTTAAGTGTGATTACTGCATAACAAATTCAATGCGCATGTGCGTCCTGAAAAAATTGGGTGGTGCGCATATTATTCTGATGACGAATCTGTACGCTGAAACTTGCTTATGCGTAAAAAGTGAAGTTTACTTTGGGCTTTAGTCTAAACTTTTCTTTTTAAATTGTAATTTTTTATTTTAGTGACTTTAACTTCTACTCTAAAGCAGTGGGCAGCACATTGCACATTGTTTGCTGGTAAATAAAATAGGAAATTAAAAGATAATGAAAGCTGTTTTTGGCTTACGTAAATGTAATAATGAAATAAATTTTTTTTTTTTGTTATTTTGATAGAAATGATCTTCTACAGTTGACCCTAGAAAAAGCAAGACAGATTTTTTTCCTCTGAAGTAATTTCTATAAAATCTAGATATGCATATCAGGTCAGAAAACTCTCATGAGATCTTTTGTACACTGCTTGTTTTCTTGGATGCAACTATACATCTACCTGGACATTGTGTTTCATATTTTGGTGGAATTTCTGTATTGAATAGTGCTTGCATTTAAAGGGATAGTTCACTTTGAAATTAAAATTTGATATCTATCAGCTTATTTCGTGGCAATTCAAGATGGAGGCGTTTTTCTTTTCAGTAGACAATTTTTGATATTTTTAGGTCAACCGTTTAGTTCGTCATATAATGGCAGGTATAGTCACTGCCTCTATAAGAGGAAAAGAACATGCACAGAGAAATCCACACATTTATTTGTTCTGATATTGATGCTCAAGAGCACCCCAACTGCTGTTTGCAGTGTGGAGAAACAAACAGTATTTATATCGCTTTTTATCTCTGCCACACCAGTCCAGTGATCTGAGCGCCAACATCCGGGGTGGTGACGTGTGTGCTGCGCGCTCTGGCGCGAGAGACGCCCGGCGCTTTCCGGAGCTTGCGTACTGCTTAGAGCGCGTGCGCGCACTCTGCTTTCTGTCTTAGGCCATCAATGTGTAAAGGTTACGGGTGGGGAAATGTTAATTTTATCTTCAGGTACGTCTTTTCCTCCTATGAGATATATCTATGCACCGCCACCACATGACTGGATGACTAGAATGTACTTCTAATCTCAAAACATCAAATTGATTCACTAGTTAAAAAACACACTCAAGATCTTGGATGCCTTTGGTAAAAGCTGAGGATATCACCACTTGTTAACTATCCCTTTAATATTTGTTTAGTAAATAGTGATTGAGATTATATAAATACAGCTAACTGTTCTGTTGTAGAGACCGTGAATCATAGAGTTTATAGGATCTGCTACTCAAGGATCCTCATGTAGATAATGAACCACATCACCAAACATCACTTCATGCCCCGTTCCTCATTAAAACCTTAAGGGAAAGTCGAAAGCCCACTGCTATTCATTGTGCACCATCCACTGCACAACCAGTCCTTGAGGCTTAACCATCCTCAAAACCTCAGCACCCATAGGTAGTAAGTGTCTCCTGTCCCAAGCACGCAGTGTCTTGAGAACTGCAGTCAGTAAGCAAGGCTGCAACGATGCCACAGCCTTGAAATGAATTCAGAGAGGGAGGGATGAGAGATGGAAACTTCTGGCCAGCCTTGAAATGTAAGTGGGGGTTAGAGGCAACTGATAGCCCACTTGAGGAAATGAGGTGGGCTCTTTGCTGATAATAGTGGATAGTGCATCGATTGGGTCTGAATGCTCTCTGTGATTATTCAGATTGGAGTAATACATTCTGAAGCTGTTTTCTGTCATCTCACAGCCACCTAATCACATAGCCAAAGGCTCGACCCCATGTTGTTTTCCAACTGGCTACTGAGGCCAAACACTTAAAAAACGATTACACAGCACTGAATGTTTTACCATAGCAGTGCTTTTATTTTTTTTTTTGTCTTGGTCCATGCGATGGACATCATTTTGTTCTTCAAATAGCAATTCCATTGGATGAAATATTTATGTTACAGACAATACTATTACTGCCTAATTGAACCCTCATGTAACGTAATCTTTATTGTTTTAAATTTTTTTTAACATGTTCCTCTGAGTTGATCGAAACCCAGTAGATGAATATTATTGAAGATTTAATGTCTTTTGTATCACAGAGTAGACGTTTCAGAATTGTGACGGTGATCCAGTATAGGAATGTTGTTTCTGTTTGTGGTCAAATGAGTACCAACAGAGCACAACTGACAAAGGTATTTAATTATGTATCTATTTATTTATGCTTACTTGCCATTCATTTATTTTAAAATTAAATTTATAGCATACATTAAAATGTTTAATTGGGACAATCATATTCCTCTTCATTAAATAAGTATTAGGGTAAATGCCGTGAATTGTCAGGAAATATTCAGGTCACATTTCGATCCAAAACTAAAAGGAAAAAACTAAAATGTAATCTACTGTTAGGACCTGTAGTATTTAAAAAAAAAATATTTAGAACAATTAATTCACAGTACTATAATACATCTGGTATCATAGAATTTTTATTATTATTAATTATTATTAATTATTATTATTATTAATAATAATAATAATAATAATAATAATAATACATTTAATCATAATAAAAATTAAAAAATAAAATGATTCCAAATGTATGATAGTATTTACAATTAATTGATGTTGTTGATTGGTAATAATAATAATATTAATACAAAATAAAATATGTAATGATGTGCAGATTGTTTAAATTTTCATTTTGATGTCTTTTTTATTTATTATTTTTAGTTTTTATTTATTTTATTTTTTTTACAATAATGGGAATTAAATTTGTTTTTTTTTATAATAATAATAATAATAATAATAATACATTTAATTATAAGAAGTAAAAAAAAAAAAAAAAAAAAAAAATTCCAGATGTATTATAGTATTTGGAATTAATTGATGTTGTTAATTGTTAATAATAATAATAATAATACAAAAAATAATGATGAATAAATTCTTTAGATTTTGATGATAGTCTTTTCTATTTATTATTTTTAGTCTTATTTAGTTTACAATAATGAGAATGAGACTTTTGGGATTTTTTATTATTATTATTATTAATAATAATAATAATACATTTAATTGTAATAAAAAGTAAATAAATTAAATGATTCGAGATGTATTGTTTACAATAATAATAATAATAATAATAAAACATTTAATTATAATAAAAAGTAAATAAATTAAATTATTCCAGATGTATTGTAGTATTTAGAATTAATTGATGTTTTTAATTTATAATAATAATAATAATAACAATAATAATAAGACAAAATATAATAATAATAATAATAATAATAATAATAATGATACAAAATAAAATATGTATAAATTCTTTAGATTTTGATATTAGTCTTTTTTATTTATTACTTTTAGTCTTATTTTACAATATTGGGAGTGAGGCTTTTGGGAATAGAAAGAGGGTTGCACATTACAGCAATGACAATCGAGGTGAAAATGATTGTCCAGTAAATAATTTCACAATTAAAAAATCGTAAGGGAAATCTTAATAATGCTTTCATTTTTTCACTTGAACAGGTTTAAGGGAATAAATTTAGACAAATAGCCACAAACCAAAAAAGCATTTTGTAACACGGTTATGAGAATATTTTTCATGAACGCAGTGAGTGTTTTTTTTTAAAACACATATATTTTTGCTGGTTACACAACCAGTACTACATAATACTGCCAAGGAGGTCAGCAGAATTAAGCAGCATTGGTATTCAAGTTCTAGAAACTGCATGAGAAAGCCTGCTGCAGATACTGCATGGACAGAGTGAGCCGCACCTGAATGACATTTACAAATTACCCCACCAAAGTGCTCTGTCCCCTGACCCCTGCTCCTGTGTTCGGCACCCTGTGAGATTTGCAGCATTTTGTCATATAATTATGGTAACTCCCCTGAAAATACAACCCCCCTCCCAACACCTCCTCTCTCTCTCTCTCTCTCTCTCTCTCTCTCTCTCTCTCTCTCTCTCTCTCTCTCTCTCACACACACACACAAAGCTGTAGGACCACGCGTGATGTAGTATGTCTGCACAGCCAGTCCTCTTGACAAGCTGGAGGGATTCAAAACCACAGCAGGGGCAGAAAATAAGTGCAGAGGGAGAGAAAGTGGGAGAGTTATAAGGAGAGATGGGTTGTGTGGGTGGGGGTGAATCAAAGAGTAAGGCTGGAAGAGTAGGGACTTTTCTCCTCTCACCCCTTACAAAATGTAAAGTTGTTATACCAAGGTACACTACCATTATATTATTAATGGTTCAAAGAGAAAAAATAATAATGTGGTATTTCATTAGTACTATGTCCAAAAAACAAGGTAATACCATATATATTTTTAAATGCCTTTTTTTTTTTTTTTTTTTTTTTTTTTGGTAAGGGGCACCAGATGAAGTTGCTTATAACTACTCTTACTCTGTGAATATGACATGTTTCTGTGTGAGACAGGATATTTAATGAGAAAAAAATGTTTGACAGCACCTGATGTTATGGAATATATTGGATCATTAATAGTGGCCGTAACATGTCAGACTAAAATCAGGCGGTTGGAGAAGGGGGAAGAATAAAATGGATTGATGTCAGTCAAAAAGGAAAATTATTGTAGTAAAAAAAAATGCATTAATGTGTCATTAATGTATAATAATAATAATAATAATAATAATAATAATAAATTATTATTATATAATTAAATATATAATTTTTTTAGGTTAGTTATTGTTTATATATCTCAGCCTCTTCAGTATGTTTCACTATTTGCTCACTATTGTCACATTTTAAATGCACATAGAAAATAATAGAAAATTATAAATAATAATAATAATAATAATAATAATAATAATAAAAAAAAATTATAAATATGTTATAAAATGTATAAAATTTATTATAGTACAAAATGCATTAATGTATCATTAATATATATATATATATATATATATATATATATATGTATATATATAAAATACACATGATTGGGTATCGAATTTATTCATGATGATTTGGCAAGTTCCAAATCATCCTTATCCCCCTTGGAGGGGACTTTGAGTAGCAGGGCACATGCGTGCTAATATTTAGTCAGCTTAGAACGCAATTGGTAATACATCTAATTCCTCATTATCTTCAGCTGGGCTGTTCCCTTAGGATCGCAGAACGGTGTCCGTCAGCAGATTCGCTGATGGACACCGGCATAAAAAAAAAATAAAAAATTACATTTTAAAATTTTTTATATACATTATTTTTATATATTATATAGCATATTTTAAAAACGTTTTAAAATATAAAATGCATGTGTATTTCCAACAGTTATGCTAACAACAATAAAAAGACATTTATGACATTAAAACAGCGACATCTGCTGACGGACAGCATGCTGCGTTGTCACGGGAACATCCCAGCTGAAGATAATGAGGAAATTAGATTGCTCCCTTCACCAAGTGCGTTCTAAACGACTAAATAATGGCACGCATGTGCCCTGCTCGCTCCAAAGTCCCCACTCCAAGGGGATAAGGATGATAAGGATGATTTGGAACTTGCCAAATCATCACTTGAATCATTCGATACACGATACACGTATCGTTACACCCCTAATATAAATAAATAAATAAATAAATATAATAAATAATAATTATTATTATTACAATTTTCACAACAACAGCAATAATAATAGAAAATAATAATAATAATTATTATTACTTTTGATTTTTTTTATATATATCTCAGCCTCTTCAGTATGTTTTCTGTTTTTAGCTCACATTTAAAATTTGGACACTAAGTCTGTTTTTCACATTCGCAGAATCAGTTTCTTAGCAATTATCGTACCTAGTGTTATAGCCTGTCTTTCATACATGTCAGTCATCCACAAATTGCTAGATATGTCAAGAATAAGTTATTACACTTTGAAGAAAGATGATGAAGACAAACATTTTTTCTTTGAAATATGAATCATGCATAACGAGACAGTATGTAATAAGAAAGTAAAACAGTAACTGTGTAAAGTAGGCGGTCTTAGTCTCCCTTTCCAGGGTTCATTTTGTTACGCGCCCCAGAATCAAGACTGCAGATCACGTTCACGGTGCTTACTTGTCATTCTTATTTCTTTCTCACTCATTTCCACTTCCTCTTTTACTCTTTTGCCCCATCTCTTCCCTTTCTGTCCAAGTCTGTTGTGAATGTACGTGTGTGTTCCTTCACATGTGAGGCTGTGTGTACTTTTTTGCTGTATGTCTGCGTCTTGAATGCACGCAAGAAGAAAGAAATGAAAAGGATAATCTAATTGAACGACTTTAAAGCACCGTGGCCGTTTCATGTAGTCCTTTGGAATGGACGTAATTTGAACGCGGTTACCCGCCCGAGCATGTCTGTAGTGAAGGTCAGCTGTCTGCCACCAGGAGCATGCAGAAAATGTAAAATGAGTCTTTCTCTCTTCTCCTCCTCTTCCTCAGGAGATAAGCCAGAACTACCCACACAAATAAACATTTACAGCTATAAGTAACCCTTGGATAGACTACTTTGACTTCTCCTAGTAATGGAAAATCCAGATCATTCTAATTGTTTTTGTGTAATCCACAAAAATGTGAGAATATATTGGCCCCGTCAGCTGTCAAGAGTTTTAAATGACTGATATTCATTTGTAGAATAATTATGTGATAAGTTCTGTTTACCAGTTGTTTGTCATACAAAACTGTTGATCCAAAGTAAAATAAAAAATAAGATATTTTGAAGAATGTTCTTGCAGCTCTTTTGCATACAACAACAGCCATACAGTAGCTGTGTTAGTAATGAACAAATGTAATAAGATATTTTTAAAATAAAATGTTCTTTTGCTGATTTTTTTGTTTTAAGATAAAATTATTAATAAAATCATTAAGAAAAGATTTTATTAATAATGATTTAAAACATTTTTAAATAATAAAAATAATAATCTTACTAAAATATTATGAAGAGTGTACATGCTGATCTTTTCCATGAAATAGAAAAACATATCCAAAACAGCTGCCAAAAATATCCAAAAATAAAATACAATAAAAAAAAATAAAAAAATGTATCTGGATTATTATTAGACATGATTTTTTTAAACTTTTATTTATTTCAAATAAATAAATAAATGAATAAATAAATAATAATAATAATAATTATGTTGTTGCGGTTTATAATAATAATAATAATAATACAATTTTCATATAATATTTTCATACAATTATTTTTTAATTATTTAAAAATGTTTTAAATCATTATTAATAAAATATTTCCTTTATGGTTTTATTAATATCATTTTATCTTTAATAATAATAATAATAATAATAATAATAATAATAATAAATAATAGCAATAATAATTTGAAATAAGTAGTGAAAAAATCATGTCCAGTAATAACCTAGATTAATTTAATTTATTTAATTTAATTTAATTTTATTTATTTTTTTGCAGCTGTTTTGGATATGTTTTTCTATTTCATGGGAAAGATCAGCATGTACACTCTTCATAACAGTTTATAATAGAATTTTTTTTCGTGCCATGGAAGAAAGTACTGAAATTTGACACTACGTGAACTACATGATGATGAGTAATTGATGACAGAATTTTCATTTTTAGGTGAACTCCTTTTAAGACAAAATTCCAGACAAAAATGGCAAACTAAATTATAGGTACCTAAGAAAAGCATTGATTTAACTCTGCACGCTGTTATTAGCCTCTTGACGTCTAGTTCATCACATGCATTAGTTACACTGACAGCTGACCCGTTTGGCCACTGTCAGCCTGTGGCACGCCAGTGACTCCTTTCTGTTGGTAGATTGGTTTAGTTTTTCTGTCTGCTTGTCGAAGGCCAAGGAAAGTGACGAGAATGCATAGGTGTGTGACTCCCTGCCTTTAATATGCAGGCCAAGTCATTGGTGTTTATGTGTGCAATGCATCACTGTACCACTGTTGCCCTTTAAGTCCATTGACTGCCACTTTGAATGAGGCCCCTGCACTCACACAACAAACAAGATCTGCCTGAGAGACAGAAGCTTTTAAAGCTGCGATGGAATAATACGATTATCCTTTCTGTGCTAAACCCCTGCATGGGGGTCCTGCTCAGTCCAAAGTTCTCCTAGCTCACACATGTTGGTGCTTTTCATAAGAAACATGGTTTCTGCTTCAATAGTTTCTTGTTCTTTTTAGAGTGTCAGCGTTTCGGAGTTTGATTTTCAAGGGCGAGAACATC
Organism: Tor tambroides; assembly: GCA_021397915.2. Lineage (NCBI taxonomy): Eukaryota > Metazoa > Chordata > Actinopteri > Cypriniformes > Cyprinidae > Tor > Tor tambroides. The sequence continues at coordinate 58,134 of JAFVLL020006669.1, forward strand.
TAATCGTGTCTAGCCTGCTCCGAACGGTATCTCTGATTCACAGCCCAAAACCACAGAAGAACAAGAACACTCGAGGAGCGAGCGCAAACCTCCTTTTATCTGGCAGTCGTTTAATTTTTTCCACGATATTGTTTGAATGCTTCTCGTATTTCTCGCATGGATTTATTAGTAACTCTTTGATCTATTTCTGTCGTGCTAAAACAGTCGTCTTTTTTCTCTTTAGATGAAAGCCGCTCCGCAGACGAACTCCATTATTTGTTTTTACATCAAAAGTTTCATTAGTTATTCCATTAATCATCGGGGCTTGAGACTGACGGAGCGGCAGGCTTGAGCCCGTACGGCCCTGCTCTGGGGAGATCTGGGAAGGGTAGGTGTGCGGACGGGCTAGTTAAATCCCAGGAGGGGGAGCGGAGGAAAAATCTAATATGAAAATGAAAATGTAAATGCGGGGGAAGCAGCGAGCGGTTTCTCCAGCTGGCCTAATCTCACGTCCGCGGGGCTCAGATAGCAATCGCTAACAGGAGGGCTCGCGCTGGGCTTCTTTGAAATGCAGAACGGCTCTGTGTGTAAATTGGAGCCACCGCGATGGTGCCACAAGATGACACGTGGAGCCGCGACCCTCTCGCCTGAGCGGGGCCAAATGCGGCAAAGGTAAATCTTGCACATCAGACAATTTCATTTTCAGCGCAGAGGGGATGAGCAAGTACAATGACTGGATCTTTTCAAATGATACTACCCCCCTTTGAGGCGTATCATCATTTAGGATCCCCCCCCCCCCCTCTACTCAGGTAAACTCCCTCTGGTTGGAAAGAAAGATGTTAGTCTTTTCTCAGAATTGCATCTCTTGGCTGTTCATTTTGTGGTTAACTCAAACAGAGCTGGGTAGTAACTGATTACATGTAATCTAGATTACGTAATCAGATTCCAAAAATTAAGTACTTGTAATTAGATTAAATTATATTTTAAAGTAATCAGACTACAGTTACTTTTTATTAAGGATATAACAATATCAAAATCTCACGATATGATAATATCTTGATATGAAGTCCACAATACGATATTTATTGCGATATTTAAAAAAAAAGACAAATGAAGACTTGGAAATTTTTTCTTACTGCACTTATGATCTTAACTAAGAAAACTTCAGAAAAAAAGAAAGTCAGAAAAAAGTCAGTGAATTGACTAGTACCTGAACTTTAAAGGGGACTCAACCCTCTTTTTATTTGTGGTATACTGTCTCAATCTAAATTACATTCACACTGGTGTTTTAGGAAGCCAAACCAATTAGAATATAATAATAATTATATTATTATTATATTAAAAGTGTATAATAACAGCACTTTTATACTATTGTTATTCCTGTGACAGTAATAGCCATATATTGTAAAAAAAAATTGCACTGTAAAATAAATGAAAATGAATATTTCATAGGCATATTTTTGCTTTACACTACAGTAGGAAAATTACAATACTACTTTCCTAATTTCTACACTTGAAAGAGATATTTTGAATTTGGACTGCATTTAAACCGCTAGCTGTCAGCAATTCATACTGCACTTTTAAGCTTTTATTTTGACCGAAACGGCAGTAAGCTTTTATTTTGAAGGAAAACTCCAGCTTTAGAGAAAACAGGCTTACAAAAACGCATCTCACTATAAATCTAGTGAAATGCTATAATCATCTGCCCTGAAAATAACTGGTGGCCGTTGTGTTCCCAAATGCACACTAAATTTACAGAACATGCAATAAACGAGTTCGCTGCATTCACTGTGAACTGAGCCATTCTGAGGCGTGGAAAACACAGTATCACGTGCTGATCGCATGAACGAAGTACGCGCTTTGCTTTGAAACGTCCAGCGAAAACAGAGTTGGGTTAGTTCATTTGACAGATGCTGTGCCAAAGCATAATGGCCCAAAACACAACTTTAAATACCTTTTATGTTAGAATAAGAAGTTTAAATATTTTTTAAGAACTACACTTTTTGCCTGGAAGACCTATCGTTTCATATTGTCATGTGACCATGATAATATCGATACCATAATACTGTTACATCCCTACTTTTTACATGAGATCAGTCATTAGTCAGGTGCTACACAGCATTTGAGCACTGGATTTACAAAAATCATTTCAGGTTTAAGAAGTGTTTCAACATTGCATCAACTACTGATGAACACATTAATTTTTATTTGAATTATCACTCAGTCGGTTATTTTACCATGTTTTACATTGGAAGGCGTTTATCTTTCAAACACATTATAATGCACAAATTCACCAACTTTTTTGTCATCTGATCCTCTTCCACCTAATATATTTTTATTTGAAGTACCCCTGAGATTTTAAAATAAATATTTTAATAATGAAGTATAACAACAAATGGAATATATTTTCTTACTCTTTGTATTTTTTATATTATTAATGTACAAGATTATCCTATTTAAATCAATGTAATAGGTCAAAGTAATCTAAAAGTAATCTAAAAGCAGACCAAAAATGTGTAATGTAATGGATTACTTTACTAACTACAATATTTGTCATGTAATTTGGAATCAGTAACGGATTACAATTTGTAAGTAATCTACCCAGCTCTGAACTCAAATATCTTCCTCCCAGAGATCTTTGCATTTCTGATCATGTTACAAGCTTGTGCGTCTCCTTAAGTTTCCCGCTCCTCGACTAGTCCATGAATACTCTCTGTAATCCATTTATCCAGTTTGTGTTGTGGCTTGTGTGATGTTTTTTTGCATATGCCACTTTGTAGCAGATCCCCTCTGAGCAACTCTATTTCATGGCTGCTCTTGCCATAACATGTGTAGCCTGTGAGCATAGCACACATTGTATTTCACACCAGCTTACATACATCCACACACATTGGCGCGTCTTTTAGCAACAGTGGTGGAACTTGCTGATATTGAGCAGGTGCTGTGGTTCATCCGCATGGTTCTCTTCCCCCCTCCCTCGTCTGCTCAGACAAACATAATCGACTGCCTCAGCATTTTGGAATGCACTGATGAAGTCTCTAAGCTTTTAGGTGCCACTGGACATTTCTAGAATCAAGGGCATGAATTGTCAGACAGTAGTGTGAACTCTCAGATGAGAGGATAATTCTGTTTTTGGCAAAAAGAAAGAATAGTAATGCTGTACAATTCCAAAATCTATTAAAACAACAACATCAATACTACTATTACAACCACCACCACCACTACTACTACTACTAATTTAATTTAATTAAAATGTTATTATTGTTGTATATAGTTTATAATAATAATGTTAGTAGTAGTAAAAAGTAGTACATAGTAGTAAAATTGTAATTGTATGTATATTTATTAATTTTATTAAAATTAGAATTAAGTCTATTTTAATATAACATTAATCGTGTGTATGTATTAATTTTTGAATAATTATTAAATAATACTATATAATGTAAAATTATTATAATAACATTATTATTATTATTATTATTATTATTGTATATTGTGTATACAATGTGCAGAATTTTTATTATTATGCATATATGATATAATTTAAATAATTTTGGACTCATACAGAATTTGTAATTATTGTAGTATTTTACTTTTACTCTGTCCTTGTAAATAAATGATATGTTATAAAAAAATACCCTTTTATATAATTATTATTTATGCATATATAATATAATCTAAATAAATTGTGGGCTCATACAGAATTTGTAACTTGTGATTATAGTAATATTTTATTTTACTCTGTCCTTGTGAATAAATAATACATTAAAAATACACTTTTATATATAAACAAGTAAAAAGCATTTATTTTAATATATGGAATTAATCAATTTATTATACTAATTATTTATTACTTAATATTAATTCAATTTTGCTAAACTTAGTACATTTTTTGAATGATTTGTTTAAATGATGTACAATACATAATGAATTATATAAAAATACATGCATTAAATGCTTTGAATGTAGGCTTGTGTCTTGTTTGGCTTCAAAATAATTCATACCATACCAAACAAAACCGTTCAGTGTTGTTAAACTTGTTTGAGATACATTTTTTTTTTTTTTTTACTGTGTAACCCAACACTGTTTCACATTCCTTTTGCTGTTTGCCTCACTCACAACCAAGTCTATTAGCACTTGACACACAAAGTGTAAGGATGATTCAAACTATGTCATCGCATTTTGATGACAAGCCCGCGGTCCAGCCTGCGTTAATGATGCTTTTCTCATTGGCCGCTTCAGCGGGGCTTTAATAAGAGCTAGTGTGGAGGGAGACGGCTGTGGCGTCCAGGCCAACCCCTCCTCTCCTTCCAGCCCGCTCGGCGCTGTGATGGAAAGTGACACTGTGATTGTGTGTGGGGCTCTGCCATGCTCAGATGAGGGTGTCACTTCTGCCTAGTCTGATTGCCACTTTCGCGGTGCTACACGGAGGAGTTAAATTGAGGCAGAAAAGGTCAGAA
>JAFVLL020006670.1:0-17227 GCA_021397915.2 Tor tambroides
TTTTTTTTGTGACGTATTGTCAAGTATGGTGACCCATACTCGAAATTGGTGCTCTGCGTTTAACCCATCCAAGTGGGCACACACAACAGTGAGTAGTGAACAAATGTGCACACACACCCGGTGCAGTGGGCAGCCATTGCTCTAGCGCCCGGGGAGCAATTAGGGGTTCGGTGCCTTGCTCAAGGGCACCTCAGTCGTGGTATTGAGGGTGGAGAGAGCGCTGTACATTCACTCCCCCCCACCTACAATTCCTGCCGGCCCGAGACTCGAACTCGCAACCTTTTGATTACGAGTCCGACTCTCTAACCATTAGGCCACGACTTCCCAAATATTTGAACAATATTTCACTGCTTTGTAAAAAATTATGCCAGTCTACTCAAGGTTTTAATTTTTAATTAAGAATTTCTTTTAATGAGGCTCCTTTTCTTCATATGATATCAGGACAGTTGTATATATCATCCTGACATTGCAGTTCTGATGTGACAGGAAGTCAGAATTGTGAGATGTAAAGTCATAATTCTGAGATATAAACTTGCAAGAGATAAAAAGCCACAATTACCTTTATATTTTGTTTATAATAATGAAAAATAATAAATATAATTTATAATAATTGTATAAAATTTTATTCCGTGGTGGAAATGGGCTTCTATAGATTATCTCACAAGGTCCATACAGCATAGGGACCAATTCTCACTATTAACTTGCGGTTACACTTTATTTTAAGGTGTTCTTGTTACAGTGTAATTATACATTTAAGTACTGAGTAATATAAATTATCTAAATTTACTTACTATATGGGTAGGGTTAGGATTTGGGTTTGGTTTAAGGATACTTGCATCTAGTTATGCATAATTTATTGTTATTATAATGGTAAGTACATGTAACGTGTAACAAGGGCACTTTAAAATAAAGTGTTACCTAACTTTCTTATTAGCATGAATAACATATTAACTGTTTATTACTACTAATAAAGTACATTTTAATGCCTTATTCTGCATGAACATATTGTAGATCCCTTAATCCTAAACCATACTTAAACATAACAACTACTTTACTAACTGTTTTAACTAATTGAACTAATTTGGAGTTTATTGAGGCAAAAGTCATAGGTAATAGTGAGAATTGGACCTTAAAATACAGTGTGGCTAATATTTATTTTATTTATTTGTTACTTTTTTTGGAGGCGAGATGACACACGCAATGATTTACCAAAGTGTGCTCTCCACTGAGAAAATCGATTAAAACGGGCTGTCACTGGTGGCAGCCGCATTTAAAAAGTCTAAAGGTTAAAGTGACAATTAAGTAGTGGATGTTTCATCGCCACTCCCCTTAAGATGGAGAGTTGTTTGGGTTGCTTGCATAAGTGGAATCACACATGCACACACACTCACTCACCCGACTTCACTCAAATATCACCGTCCTGTCATACACCAAACCCATGTACAAGCAACCGGCCTCCACACAGCAGGTAACATACTATAACCCACCCCTGTGCATATTGAAACTTGGCAACCCTGGCATTCAGCGAAGCCCATTACAGTCATTAGTTTGCTGTTTGTCTCCGTGCATTACACACAACAGTGACGTGCCATTTATTGAATGGCTTTTGCTGCTGGGTGAAAAAAGAGCACCAGGGAAAGAAAGCCATTACAAACAAGCGCGTGATTTATGAAATCAATCTCCCGCGCAGTCAGTGCCCCTCATTGTGTATGCGTGCTGTGAGACAGACACAAACTACACACCTTATGCAAAAGAAAAATAGCCTTCAAGTTAAACAACGAGCCAGAAAGAAGGAAAAGACCTGAGCGTAATCAGCTCCTAAAATTAAACATCAAAAATTCCCAAATTATTGTGTGTGGCAAAGCGATTTGTCTGCAATTAGGTGACTTGCACATCAGTCAGAGTGCAGAGAAGGGGAACAGAACGTTAATGGAATGGCAGAGGCCATTAAGACGTTTTAAAATACAGCCCCGACCCGACGTTTAAAAAAACATGCGGAATTAATAAGCAGGTCGGCGTTAACAAGAGCCGCGGTAATTTGTCCCCTGCGACTTCATTTGCTAGTGAGCCATATTGAGGGTTTTTAAAGAGGTCGTTGTTTTTGTTTATTGTCTCTACGGAGGCATTTATTGAGGCGAGAGGGAAATAGAGAGAGCGGGAAGGGAAAGACAATGAAACGCCGAGAGAAAGGGGTGATCAAAGTGCCAAATTGAAAGACGCAGAGTGATTGAAGGTGGATAAAGGGATGCATGAGAAAAAGCTGCTTCTCGAATCGGCCCGTAGAGGTGCGATGCGAGCATGTGACGTGACATTTATAAACAGAGAAGTAATGAGTAACCTCTTTCAGGAGGTGATAGCATTTCGTATGTATGTGTGTGTGAGGAAGGCTGGCCCTTTGCTTTGGCCTACAGGTCTTATTGGCGCTGTAATTTAGTGTGACGGACCTCAGCTCGGGTGATAAAGTGTGACACACAAAGTGTGTGCGCACGCGCGTGTGTGCTCCGGATTGCCGACGCTGCATAATTGTGCAGCAGTGTGGATAATGAATTAGGCAGTGCTGTGAATGATATGTGCTGTATATTATAGAGATGGACTCAAATGTCTCTATCTATCTGCAGCGTCTCAACTCTCTGGCAAACTGCCTTTCTCACCTTTTTCAACCTCTCTTTTTTTTTCTTCTCCTCAGTTCTTGTTTCCTCAAAAAAGCCTAGAAAAGTTAGTTTAAAATGTCAGTATAAAAAGTCCCTTGGGTTCCATTAATTTATTGTCATGAAAGAATACCACTGCCATTACTCTTGTATTTATAGGCATAACTCTCCACACACATCACAGGTTTGCTGGACTTATCACATCCCTGAACTTTTGAAAGTTAATTTGACATGTCCTTTAATGTCTTCTGGTAGACTGGCGTACCTCTATATTCTTTCTGCATGTTACCATGTCGCATTTGTTGCCAAGTCTACTCCTCTTCATTTCCTGCAGTGTTGTTCGAGTGTCTTCCATGTAGTTCCAGAAGAGAGTGGGCGGCACTCAAGAAGATGACAGGAAGTTAAAGGAATGCTCTAAAGCCTGGTTTGATATGTTACTGTAATAAATATTAGACAGTTTAAATTGAGATTAATATTACTTATAGTAGTAAGATTAATATTGTTACTTTTAAACTTTCTATCTATTAAAAAATCCTAAAAAAAAATATGTACCACAGTTTCCATAAACATAAACAAATGATGCAGTGCAACTGTTTTCAACACTGATAACAATCATTTTTTATTGACTACTAAATCAGCATATTAGATTTATTTATGAAGGATCGCAAAACAAAGAGGTATTATACATTCTTAAAAATAAACGTTCTGTACTGGCATTGGTTCCATGAAGAACATTTAACATCCTTGAGCCTTTCTATTGCACACAGTGTTTTTTATAGAGGAAAAGCGTTCTTAAGATTTTTAAAATGCTCTGTACCACAAAGAAAAAAAGAGTTTTGTAAAGAACTGTTCACTGAACAAAACTTATTGCCAAAAGAAACCTTTGGAAGCTTTATTTTTAGGTATTTTAGGTATTCCTTTTTTTAGTTGTAGGTATAACTAGCAGTGTCCTAGCAGTGATGCAAGCATTGCTAGGAAAGGATGATTTAGTCTGCATTTAAACAGTGTAATATGAAAGAACATCTTTTTTCTTGTAATATGTGGATATTCATAAAAGACACAGCCTGCAGGATGCTCAGGCTGAAGCCAAGATCCATCTGTATTTTTAAATTTTGCTCAATATGATGTGCTGATAAAATTTTCATGTAGCAATGTATTTTGAGTCAATTTTATAAGCTCTGAGGATATTTTTAAAATTGCCAGATAGCTACATTTCAGCATCAAGTACAGCAGGCTGGAATCAAATTCCGGCATACTATCTTTTTTTCTTTTTTTTTGTAAGGAGAGAGTAGTGCAAAACTGCAAAATCAGCTCCAAGTCACACCAAGTAAAGAGTAAACTGAGCTTACTGGTTTATTGAAAGTGAGTTTCAAACCTTCCCCTGGCTCAGTGTGGGATTCAGCCTTAGTTTGATTCGAGGTGCACCATCTGAATTTTCTTTTGGTCTTTTTTTTTTTTTTTGGCAAAGCTGTTGACAATATACATTATTACAACAGATATTGTGTAAAACACACCAATCTTTCTGGGAAATATCCCATGCAGAATACCCATCACGTGTCTTCTTAATATATCATCTTAATGTGTGTGTGTGTGTGTGTGTGTGTGTGTCAGTCCTCTGTCGTGTGAGTCTTGTGTGTCAGTCCTCTGTCGTGTGAGTCTTGTGTTCCCGCCTCTTGTGTCCTCATTTGGTTTGTTTCCTGTCCTTGTTTAATGTGTTTATTAGTTAATTCTTGTCCAGCTGTGTTAGTCTCTTTATCTATGATTATCCTGTGTATTTATAGTCCTGTCTATTCAGTTTCGTGTCATCTGGTCTACTCGTTACTCCCAGTGTTCCTGTCTGTGTCAGCCTTGCCTTGTCTTGCCCTGCCTTGTTTGGATTCATTAAAGACTTTTGATTTGAGTTTACTCCTCGTCTCTGTGTTCCTCGTTCCTCCCTGCTGTGTGCACTGTGACAGAAGACCAGACCAAAACAATAAGCGGCACCCCTTCACCGTTTTGTTTTGTTCGTTTATTAAAGTTTTTTTTGTTTTGTTTTGTTCCTGTGTTTTGTCCGGCGGCTCACCCAAGTCCGCCGCCGTCCGCGGCTCCCTCAAGCCCGCCGTTCGTGGGGAAATCACCGCCGCCGTCCGTGGCTCCAAAGTCAAGTTCACGGGCTGCCGCTCATTCACGCCGCCGTCCACGGCTCACCCAAGCCCGCTGGCCACCGGCCGTTCAGATGTCACGTCTGCCGGCTGTGGCTCAAGCCCGCCGGCTGTTCTGAAGTCAAGCCCGCCGGCCGCTACGACGTCAAGCCTGCCGGCTGCAGCTCACTTCAGTTCCCAGTTCCTGAGGATCCAGTTCCGTAGTCACGGCCAGGAGTGCTGTTGCCGGTTCCAGAGGATCCAGTTCCCTAGTCACGGCCAGGAGTGCCGTTCCCGATTCCGGAGGATCCAGTTCTGTAGACACGGCCAGGAGTGTTGTTCCCGGTTCCAGAGGATCCAGGTCCCTAGTCACGGCCAGGAGTGCCGTTCCCGATTCCGGAGGATCCAGTTCTGTAGACACGGCCAGGAGTGCCGTTCCCGATTCCGGAGGATCCAGTTCTGTAGACACGGCCAGGAGTGTTGTTCCCGGTTCCAGAGGATCCAGGTCCCTAGTCCCTGTTTGTTTAGCCCCGGAGGGCTCCTGACACCCTGTAGCTGCCCCATGGGAGGGGTAGAAGGGTTCCGGCTGGAGTGGCCAGGACGAGGCCACGGCCACAAGGACCACCTGCCATGGCCTCCTGAGCTCCCTGCACCGCCATGGCCTCCGTTCTGTCTGTTCCACTTTGGAGGGCCCCGTCCTGTGATCCTGTCCATGTCTGTCCTGAGGGGCCTTCAGAGCACCCCCCCCCACCCCGGTGGAACTGTTACGGCGCGGGACGCGCCTTCAGGGAGGGGAGAGTTATGTCAGTCCTCTGTCGTGTGAGTCTTGTGTTCCCGCCTCTTGTGTCCTCGTTTGGTTTGTTTCCTGTCCTTGTTTAATGTGTTTATTAGTTAATTCTTGTCCAGCTGTGTTTGTCTCATTATCTATGATTATCCTGTGTATTTATAGTCCTGTCTGTTCAGTTTCGTGTCGTCTGGTCTACTCGTTACTCCCGGTGTTCCTGTCTGTGTCAGCTTTGCCTTGTCTTGCCCTGCCTTGTTTGGATTCATTAAAGACTTTTGATTTGAGTTTACTCCTCATCTCTGTGTTCCTCGTTCCTCCCTGCTGTGTGCACTGTGACAGTGTGTGTTTTAAATGCTAGTTATTTTTTCCTCAGCCCTTAAATACTTAACATCCACTACCCTTCCCTTTTTTTGATCTGATGACAAAGCTGTTGGCAAAATATATTTTAAATATATTTAAAAATGTGAATTTGCAAACTGTCAGTCTTTCAATGGGCACTGACTTAACATAAACTTAGCTTTTTATTTCCATCCTATTTTATACATATATATTTTATACAACATATTTTATTACAATCAACAGTTAATAATCAAGATTCAAGTTAATTATTGTGTTTTAAGTTATTAATCGGTTAATTATGAACATTTAGGTGTCTAAACCAGAGCATATTTCTAAAAGTCTAGTGCACCCTTTTATAGATATTTATTTTACATTTTATTTACATTTTTTGTTTACCCGAAAAGTAGAACAGATCAACCTGTGAAATTGTAAGGTGCTGGACGACTGTTCTTGACACTTTTAACACACATTTTGCCTCTGCCCCACAATCTTTACAGCAGGAGGTTTGACCTAAACCTACACTGTTAAAAAAAAAAAAAAAAAAACTGTAAAATTTATGGTAAAACACTGGCAGCTGTGGTTGCCAGAATTTTACCAAAAAAAAAATATGGTAGCAACATTTTAGGTTTTACAGATTCAACTTACCTTTACATTTAAAAACTGTATTTTATTAACTGATATAATGTTAATATACCAATCTATTGAAATACTTAAATCTGTTTAGTACCTTTTGTAATACACTGATAAACACCAAAAGCAGGTGGTGATGTGAAAGTCACATGATGAACCAAAGCTCATCACGAACAGCTTTTAAAGAAGTTGAAAAGGAAAATACTAACATATATATATATATATATATATATATATAAAACATATAGAAGGTGCACAGTGTCATTCACACAAACACTAAACAGCATCATGCACATGAAAAATGAAATAATGCAAGACATTATATATTAATTTAACAACACTAGATGTAACATACAACCCTAATGAATATAAATGGTAAGAAAAAAATAAGAACAGCTATTTCAATGAAAAAAAAAAAAATTAATTCTGGGAATGTCAATTTTGGGGGTTTTCACTGAAAATTAAATGTTCAAGGGAACTTACCATTAACCAATTAATAGGTTTTTACTGTAGTATTTTTACAGTTTTTTACCGCTAAAATCATAACCATTTTTTACCATCAGACTCTTTAAAGGAAGTGACTATGAGATTTTACCCATCATGCCAAGTGGTGGGCGGCAGTGTTGTGATTGGTTTCTAAATGGAAGTTGTTTCAAGGCCAATTAAGCAGCTAGTGAAATTAATCTTTCTACAGCAGTTATAAATTAAAGTCCTTCACTGCTGGCCAAACACTGCTGCAGGGAATGAGAAAGAACTGATGAAAATGAGGGGTTTGGAAGATGGAGGAAATAAAGGCAAACTTATTATAAAAGTGGGCTAGATGAAAGAAGAAAGGCAGAACACACAAACTGAAATATGGAGAAAGGGTATGATCATTTTCACAGAGATTCAACAGGCATTAGTGTGATGGAGAGACAACTGTGTACCTACTTAACCATTTCATTTTGGGGACAAATTTGTACCCAAAAGTAAGGTAAATCCACAAGTAATACACACCACTCCAGTCCATCAATTAACATCTTATGAAGCGAAAAAACTTCATTTTTGTAATAAACAATTTTTTTTTACTTCAAAACATTGCTTCCAGCTAAAATATGAGTTCTCTCTCCATTAATCTGCTTTCTCCATTGAAAAAGTCATCTCATCTGAATCAATATTATAGATTAATAATAGATTGTTGTGACATCTCTCATACTTGCAGCACCCATTCACTGCAGAGCACTGAGTTGATGAGCCAATGATATAATTCTAAATTTCTCTAAATCTGTTCCGATGAAGAAACAATCTTGGATTTTCAGCAAATTTTCATTTTTGGTGAAGGAATTGTGCTATGACAAAATTCTAAGGAAGCACATTTCCACCTTTTACAATAAAATAATAATAATAATAATATAAACAAAAGTATAATTGCAAATTTATATATCATAACTGATTTTATTTCTCAGAATTGCAACTTATATTAGTTGACTTTTTATCTTGCAGTGTGACTATATCTTGCAATTTCACTATTTCTTAATACTGAGACTTCTCAGAATTTCAACTTTATTTCTCATAAACGTTACTATATCATACAGTGTGACTATATCAAAATTGCAACTTTATTTCTTGTAATTGTGACTTCTAAAGTGCAATTCTTTATAATACTTTTCTCTCACTGTCACCTTTTTTATATTTTACTCTCAGACAGGAACAGGCTTCCATGGAAATCACCCATTCACATGTTTAAATTTGGTTAGTCCAACTGAGATTCACCTTGCGCTGACTATGTATTTTAAAACTTAAATTTATTTCATCATCTCAAATCCAGCGGTAATTTTGCTTGGTTTATTAAAAATATGTTAAGTCAGTGTTTGAACCCAACATAAACATATCTTGTGCATTTATAAAAAAAAATTACTAAGTAGATAAAAGTGGGGTTTTTTTCCTCATTAGTGTATTATCTCACCTAGAAAGCCACTGAAGCCCTTAAAATTGAAAAAAAAGGGTGCAGGACTAGCCAATCCAATCAGCCACAGCACTACTCCAGCGTGTGTGTGTGTGTGTGTGTGTGTGTGTGTGTGTGTGTGTGTTTGTGTGTGTGTATTTCCTAGTGCTTCACATCTGACTTTTTCCACTTAAAATGAGTGTGGTGTGTAACATTAGTTTTGTTTGTCAGCTTTGTTATAGCGGCAGGTGCTATGGGAAAGTTTTGGCCTCTGAGGAAAATAAAAACTCTGCAGGGATCCTAGTGAGACCGTGTGTGTGTGTGTGCGCGTCTATCAGGAGAGTGTGAAGGAGACTATTGTCTATTAATTTTCAGCGGAGTGAATCTAATCTATGTGGCTGATTTTCTTTAAGATCCAGACACGCTCCCACAGTCACACAGCATGAGACAGGAGTGTAAACAACGCACATATGCTAATGTATGATAGTTAGTCAAAAAAGTGTGGACGTCTTCCTGTGCATGAGTTCAACATGTATGTGTGTGAGTGTGGTGTGTAGCCCTTTTTCCTGAAAGGCTTTGAAAGCCTCTGAGCTGAATGCTAACTGCCTTGCCTGGGGCACAACAGGCTACTACAACCTACACACATAGACACACTCTTGCAGGGTTAAGCACTGGTGAAGCTCTAGAGCCCTACTTTCATATATTTTGCAACAGAGGTTAGCTTCGGAGACACTGTGTGTGTACGTGCATTTTTGTCTGTTGGAAAGCGATTTGTATCTGTGATAATAACTGATTATTTGATATTATTTACAACTGCAAAGCTCTATCTAATCTGAAACCATGCTGTGCCAGATTTGAAACTAACTGTTTTGATTTGTCCTGAAACTGATCGTTACAAACCAAGTTTGAATAAGTGCGATTAAGTGCAAATAAGACCTGAGAGAGCTACTGTGGAGAGCAAGAATTATTCATTTCTTCATTTAGAATATTATGGAAGTCTTTTTTTGTGAGATGAAGTAAGGGCGGAAACAGGCCTTTTAAGAATATAATAGACTAAATGGTGTACAATTTTAGTGAATCAGTTTGGACATATAACCACATATAATCCACATAACATGGTTCAAATAAATGATTCAGTGGTTCACTTGAGTTTCACCAGATACATTACCATTAAAAAGGTTGGTATCAGTAAGACGTTTTTCAAAGAAGTCTCTTATGCTCACCAAGGCTGCATTTATTTGATCAATAACACAGTAAAAATAGTAATATTGTGAATTTTTGTTAAAAATTAAAATAACTGTTTTAAAATGTAATTTATTCCTGTGATGGGAAAGCTGAATTTTCAGCATCATTACTCCAGTCTTCAGTGTCACATGATCCTTCAGCAATCATTCTAATATACTGACTTGGTGCTAAAGATAGGCCTATATTTCTTATTATTATAAATGTTGAAGACAGCTGTGCTGCGTTTATTTTTAATTATATTTATTTTTTTATTTTATTTTTTAACTGTGATTTGAATTATGATTATGAAATATGATTATTACTATGAACTATGATAAATAGAACATTTAAATGTATTTTATATACAGTATTATTGTTTATTATAGGTTATTTATACATTTTTTATTTTTTTTATTTATTTACTGATCTCATACTTTTAAATGGTAGTGTGTATTTCTTTTTTTTTATTTTAGTTTATTTTTCTATTTTATTTTATTATTTTATTTATTGCTGTGTATCGCTATTATATAAAAGAGGGTGTTTTCTACTTCCTAGGTGTGTGTGTGTGTGTGTGTGTGTGCATGTGCGTGCGTGTGTATATGTGTGCATGTGTATAGAAATTATCATTATCTCAATATAAGAACTATTAAACTCCTTGTAATGATAGGTGTACCAACATTTGTGTGTTTGTGTGTAAATGTATGTTTAATGTAATTATTTAACTAATTTTAAATTGAACTAAATGTGTGAAATTACAACTTCCCCAACACTGCTGTAAGTTTTCATAGTATGAAAAAAGCAGCCTGGACATTCTGTAAAATTTCTCCTTAAGAAAGAGAATCACATGGGTTTAGGGCAGCATAGGGGTGAGTAAATTATGGCCAAATTTTCTTTCATTTATGACTGGTACAAAAGAGAAAGCAAAAGATGGAGAGTTGGTGAAGGGATGATCAACACTTATAAGAAAAGGCTGTGTGTGTTGAACAGGTTGTGTGTGTCGGCAGTTATACGCCTACGTCCTCCTCACAAACATGGAGGAGGGGAGAGAGGGATGTGGTTCACCACAACAGCAACCGAGGTGACGATCTACCTTAACACACAGAAATACTCACATGTACGCGTACATGTACACATACACACACTCACACACACCATGTCAAACTCCCACGCAGCTCCACAACACCCACAGACCCACGTGCTTTCTTAAACATGTTTACAGTTTAAGCCACAAGAACACTTGTGACTGACACACACTTTAACCATACACTAATAACACAATAACCCCCTACACACAATGTTACACAGCCACATGGCAATTTATAAAGCGGTACGCCTGTGTTATATCAGTGTTACTCCTCAGAGTTTCCACACATACGTTTAAATTCTCAGCTATTTTTGCCCAGATTTTGTGCCATTTCTTTTGACTTGATATAATTACATTCTGCACTCTGAATGGAAGGCATTTTAAAAAGATACAACTCATAAAACTGTCATAGCAGTCACACCAGATTATTTTTCTCAGTTCAATATGAGGTGAATAGTATGTCCTCTGTCTCAGATAATGATTAAATTAGTTTTTAATGTCTAAGTGACTCTTTAAAAGATGCAATTTCAATGAAGTGCGTGACAGTTTTGGAACTTTAGTGCTGTTTATGTATTACATATATTATTAGCATCATTGTGAGTGATTATTTCAGTTTGGGAAAAGCTGTTTGGATTTATGAAAGGTTGTTACTTGGGAGATGAGGCCCTTTGGTACAGCACTAGTGATAACAACACACTCTCACGAGACCAGCGTTAATGTCATTGACGTAATTACTGACAAAAATGCTTGTTGAGGGATGTTTTTAGATTTCAGTAACAAAGAGAAAGTTTAAAAATGTGTGATTATGATAAAACAATTTAATAATCTTGACCAAAATATGACGATAACAAAATACTGTGTGTGTGTGTGTATGAGGTAGTAAGGTTTTTTTTTTTTCAAGAAATTAATACTTTTATTCCAACAGAATTCCTGTTCTTCTGAACGTTCTATTTATTTTGCTGTTTTCTTTAATAATAAGAAGAAATGCTTCTTGAGCACCAAATCAGCCAATTAGAATGATTTCTGAAGAATCATGTGACACTCAAGACTGGAGTAATTGCTGCTGAAATTTAAAAATGTAAAATATAATAAAATAGAAATCAGTTCATTTAAATTGTAATAATATTTCACAGTATTATACAGTTTTTAATATAATTTGGTTAAATAAATGCACCATGAAGAGCAATAAGAGAATTGTTTTAAATAATTATATATATGATTGTGTGTGTGCGCACGCATGTGTGTGTGTGTGTGTGTGTGTGTATATATTATATATAAAGATTAATAATGATTCAGTCATTTTTCAAGATACAATAAACAAAAATGAATGAATACAACATACAACAGTGGTTTATGCAGTGATTTTATAAATATATAATCACTGCATAAACCACTGTAACAAACTTACCGCTAAACAATGATGGTCAAAAATACAAGCTCAAGAAACTGCAAAATCACTGGTCGATTCTGATTTTACTGCTTTAGGTCTGTGAGATGAAACGTTTACTTTATGCTGAGAAAACATTTCGCTGTCACGGGTGCTTAATAAATCAGTTATCAGATCCCAAATATGCGATTACTGCCTGAGCCCTCCGTGTCATCATATTCATATTACTGCACTCAGCAAAAGAGCAGTTGCCAAAAGTAAAGTGGTTTGGCCAGAGTGATGGAGAGAGAGAGAGACAAGGAGGGAGGTGGACGGGAGAAAGATGGAGGAAAAAAGAAGTAAAACAGGAGAGACAATGTGAGGTGGGAGAGACGGAGAGGGAGAGAGGAAGGAAGAGAGAGAAAGAGAGATGACTTGTATTGGCAGTGAAAAACGTGTCCAGAATGATCATATCTCAGTGACAGGGAAGCTACTCAGCAGAAGTGGGGAGTGTGTAAATGATCTGCCCCTGGACACACACACATACACATGAACACACACTGACCTTGCTCAGTCATGGGGAAAAAAATGAAAAAAAAAACAAAAAAAAACTTGAGTTACAGTGTGAAATTAAAGGCGATCTACTGCACCTCTCAGTCATAAATCACCATGTAATTACTAGAGTCCATCGATCCCTATCTCTCTCTCTCCTCTCTCTGCCTCCTCTCTACGTCTCTCTCACCCTCATTTCTTCCGTCGTTCTCTCATTTTTGCCTCCCTTTGTCTCATCTCTTTCAGTTAACCTTTTACAGTCAGCCCATCTCTCTCTCTAGTCTAGATGTATCTATCAGTGGGGCAGAAGTGAAAAGGTGGGTGTAGGCTGAGGGAAGATGACCACTTCTCCTCCTTAAGCGGTGAAGCTCTGCTTTGGTTGTCGAATAATGAATAAGGCCCTGAAGTTGCCGGAGGAAACCACTCTGTTATTATCGACAGCCTCGGCCACCACCTTTAACTTTGTTACTGTGACTCTATCAAAAAAATAAAGCAGCAAGCTCCATTCAACACTTAAAACACAAAATAATCATCAGAGTTTCTACTAAATCACACATAAATAATGCACAAGGATCATACTTAAAGTGTCAGTAAAATAAAAATAAAAATCAGTCAGTGTTTACTTACCCTCAAGTTGATCCAAACCAATATGCCATTCTTTCTACTGTGGAACACATAAGACATATTTTGTAAAATGTCTGTTAGTTAATTTTTTTATTTTGAGGTGGTAAACTTGCTCAGTAGCTCACCTAGTACAGCACTGCACTTGCGATGCAGAGTATTCAAGTACAAGTCATGATAAATTATTTGCCGAAGCAAGTAAAAATGGCATGGTTGCTTCAGCAAATACCTTTTCATCTCACGTTTGTTTCAGTTAATACTGTCTATAGGTTTACGGTAGTGTTTGGTGTAGGTGGTATGTTATTTTCAAATGCAATATAGCTCCACTCAACTGCTGCTATACAACAACCAACGTAATACAAAGGATGTCAGATTCACATTCATTTTTTCAGATAAAACTGAAAGTCACAGTCATTGGACATTTTCACTGAGAGTGTTGCCAAATATGCAGGAAAGCAATATAATTTTGCTGAAATGTCACCATAGGCACATTTTTCCAACTTTATATACCAACCTGGGTTGCTATATAAAATACAGTAGTAGCATCAGATATTACATCTTAAAGACGGTCTGGACAATGTTCAAGAGCAACAAAGATTTCCCCTCCATTCTGATGTACAAGGTCTATAGCTCCTATAACTGAATAGAAAATACTGAAATTTCAAAAAACTGCTTGCCAAAGTCACATTTTAAAATATTTCAAATCAGCAATACAATTTTACCCTCAAAAGACACTAAAAATCTGTATATGTTGAGCATACGTTTCATGACTCCAATCACTATCAAACAGCAAGAACTGCTGTAAGAAAATGAATTTGTTATTTGGTAATTGGCTCTTTTATTTGGAAGGCAGGGCTTCCTGTGCGAGAGCCACCATATTGGCATTCTCCCATTTATTCTAAGTGGCTTGTCTCAGCTATATATTGTCTCTGTAGGAACCCTGTCTCCAAGCAATCCTGGAACAAGAGAAAACAGTCGCTTCTACAAAAAAATAACAAACAAAAAAACTCCACACCACTTACATACTTTTGCATGGTACGCATCAACAAAGACCAAAAGGAGTGATGTGATCAGTGAAACTTACCAGTGCTGTTGGACAAAATATCTTAGAATACCGCCTGTCCAAACAGATTAACTAATAAAGTAATGCTGTGAATTGAGTTTTCTGTTGCACAATGACACCAACATTTATCAGTCACAAAAACTTAAATCCAAAAATGTAAAACTGGATGAATGAGTCAGTGAGTAGGTGAGTGAGAACAAATCTATGTGTGTGTGTGTGTGTGTGTGTGTGTGTGTGTGTGTGTACTGGTTTTTGTGGTTTACGGAGACAAAATTTGTTTAATGACATGGGTATGACAGAGGTATTACAATTTGAAGGTGGTTTATGAGGACACTGCCTATGTCCCCGTAATTCAAAAGGCTTAAAAAACATACTAAATGGTGTTTTTTTGAAAATCTAAAAATGCACAAAGTTTCCTGTAAGGGGTAGGTTTAGGTGTAGGGTTGGTGTAGGGCAATAGCCCATACAGTTTTTACGGTATAAAAACCATTACGCCTATGGAGAGTCCCCGTAAACCACAAAAACAAACATGTGTGTGTGTGTGTGTGTGTGTGTGTGTGTGTGTGTGTGTGTAACTGTCTGTGTGTAAGGCTCCTGACACAATGACGCGCGTAACTACTAAAAACACGCACACGTTCATACCAACTGGAAAGAAATATGACAAATATGGAAAGAATCTGCATTGCTTTTGTAATACTGAAACACATGGTGTAATATTGAAATGTATCACTAAAATCATTGATAAATACTTTTATATTTTATCAGAATAGTTAAAACTCTGCAGTTCCAGTGAAATCTTCCTTACACAAAAGGGTTTCTTTCAGATGACACTAGGGTCAACCTAATGTGCTTAGCTCATTCTCATCTGTTACTGGGTAGGTGGATATGCGCAATTGTGGTTACTTTGATTCAGTTAGACTGAAACTGATCAATAAAGAAAGTCATTTCAGGAGTCATTTAGGCATTGATCAACTGAAAATATGTGTGTGCCTATTGCTCTGGCCTGAGGACAGGTTTACAAAATAAGAAGTACAATGTGATGAATTACAAGTGCTCTATAAGAAGGATACACCATTTTTAAGGGCCGTATTGCTGTTTTCAATATAATTTGGTGTATTGTAGATTAAAGCATTATTGTTTCCTTAGAATTTCTGTGTCTTGTAATATGTATACTATTTTACCTGACCAAAGTGCTGAAAAATAATGATTTTAATATTAGAACATTGCATATATTATCAGTTTAGTCAACACTAAACTCTATCAGAATTATTTAGAAATGGAGGCAACATCAATTATTAATGATACAAAGTATCTTCTTTGTAAAAAGTGACTTCCTGTGTGACTAACTGAAATGGAAAAAATCCACCATGTTGTTTGTCAAAACTGAAATGGAAATGCACTTTCTCTTGATTGTTTCAATCTAGTTTTTTCAAAATGTTTTCAAAAACTTGTATTTGTGTAGTCTTGCATGCAGGAAGCACTTTTATTTCAGCTCCACTAGATTCTGTTTGAATAGAATAATTCAGTACTTTCTTCAGTAGTACAAAGCTCACAGTGTCTTTACATCTCTAAAAGTCCTATTTTCACCTGACACTGACTAAGATTATACATTGTGAAGTTTAATATAACCTTCTCTTCCAATTAAAGTGAGCTGAAGTACAGAAACCTTACCAACCAGTTAAAAATAGCTAATCGGTTCAGACATGCTACATACATAATTCTAAGCATTTCATTTGCATTGGCTGGACATTCTCAATGATGGGTAACGCTGAGGAAAATCATGGTCTGTTAGTCTCAGGCATAACCAGTTCTCTGCATCCATAACCTAAGTTCATAAAGATGTCATAAGTGTATTAGCAATGAAACTTTAGTCTGTTGTGGATCATTTCTGCAGCACCAAACAGAACTGCAAAAAAAAAAAAAAAAAAAGGCATCTGGATCTGTTAACATTCTTGTTCATTTCAATGTCAGTTGCTTGGCTGGTGCATTCAGCCCCAACAGTATGTAACCTTGGATGCTGCCATCTTTGTTTATTGTTTATTATTTCATTTTATTTTATTTTTATTGCTTTATTTAAGGCTCACTGGATGTTAGGTGTAGGGTTCAGGTTAACCTAAAAATTAGTCTAATGGAAATAAGCATATTTACAAATAATATAAAATATTGATTAAAATGCTAATATTCAATAGACAACCAAAAGTTTGTTTTATGCAAATAGGTCTTTATTTTATTTTATTTTATTTTATTTTATTTTGTACAGTGCTGCTCTTAAAAGTTTAACATATGTTAATGAAAATATCTGAACAAACTTTAAAAAAAAAATAAACAAAAAAATTATACATGATATAAAAATATTGATTGAAAGTGTAATTTCCAATAAATAACCAGATGATTTTTGTGATGTGAATATCATTCATGATAATTTTAATTTATTTAATTTGTATAAAATATTATAAACTTTTTTAATTTAATTTAAGAAATTTAACTTAAATTTATGGGCTACTGGTTCTGCAAATGTTTTGAAAATGCAACTACAAATGGCTTAGTCTCTGCACATTAAACAGGGCTTAGATAAAGTATTTTTATTATTAAAAAGATGTCAGCTTTATTGTAAACTTTCTACCAACAAAAAAGGCCATATGATTTTTTTATTTTTTATATATTTATTTTTTTCCTAGGTTAATCTTCTTCTATTAAAGATCCATGTAAAGTGCTTGTCAAGGATGCCTGAAGAACACTCAAAAACGTTAAGAGAACGTTTCCCAGATAAGCCTGGCTGATTTGCTGATGGAAAATGATGTGTGTCTGCTGACAGGCTGCTTGAAGTATAGTTGTTGGCTGTCATAGTGATGCTATCTCTTCACCAATCAAA
>JAFVLL020006671.1:0-18435 GCA_021397915.2 Tor tambroides
TTTCTTTAGTGGATCAGAATTTGAACAGATCTTTATACAAAAGTCAATGGGGTCAAAAGTCAATAGCCCAAATCAAATATGACATCAGCAACATCAAACCTCACTGGATCTTGCATGTTACCTGAATTAACACCATGATGTCATGGCACCATTGATGTGTCACCAGATTTGATTTTAGCTATATATACGTGAATTGATCAATGAATTGATTTGAGAAATTGACATGAACAGAGACACTAACAACTCAACTCAGACTGTTTAATCACTAAAGCACACTATCCCTAATTAGGAAGGAATTGTCTGGATTTCTAAGGTGG
This sequence comes from Tor tambroides, assembly GCA_021397915.2. Classification (NCBI taxonomy): domain Eukaryota; kingdom Metazoa; phylum Chordata; class Actinopteri; order Cypriniformes; family Cyprinidae; genus Tor; species Tor tambroides. Next base: position 318 of record JAFVLL020006671.1, read on the forward strand.
TATAAGATATGTCTGATTGCAAATCAAACGTAAAGAAATGTTGGCATGTTCAGTTTTACGGTCAGTGCGCATTATGCCCTGAGAGGGTTGGGTTTAATTGTAGCAGAGTCAGGTATATTAAAGAATAATAGGATGAGAGAGGGATCGGTGTGTTTAAGATTTGCCGACACCTCGGGACAGTCATGCACTAACTACACATCTCCTTTCTCTCCTGTTCCCTCACTGTATTGATCGGTCTGTCTGTTCTTAATGGTCCTGTTAAACACAGTCACCGGCCACTTTAGTGTGGCGAGGCCCACTTAGCAATAAAGCTCTCGGATCTCTCTTTAAAACTGCCGCTGAGACAGGAGAGAAGCTCAGGGTCACTTGGACAGAGAAGCACCGATTTTATCCCACACCTGGTTCCAATGGAAACGGGGACAGGTTTGGAAACCGTGTTTGCAGAGACTCTCCGTTTAAGGGTCTTGCAATATTTTCTCAGTGCAGTCGGTGTCGGGTTAAGTGGATTAGGAGGGCATTTGAGGTTCTGAGAAATTCTGCCTTGTTTTTGTGCTCTTGTATGCATTCCCTCACATTTTAGTGCACATAAAAAAATCAATCAAAGCTGCCTTTGACTGACGTATTGATCGAGTTGCATCTAAACTCTCCCTCCTTCACCTCTGGTCTCTTGCTTTTTGTCTGTCTCTCTGTGTCCTTAAATAAATTCTCTTGAATTCTGAGGAGGACAGAGCTGTTAGTTCAAGCAATTTAATGCTGAATCACTGTGACAGAATCACACTTCTTTTCTCACAATCACTTTAATATCTCAATAGTGTCTCATAAACAGCAATTCAATCTCCTAATTCATGGAAAGAAAAAGCCTGAACAGGATATCCATAGAAAAGATCAAATTGAATAGAATTTTTTTAAAAGTGCAAAAAGTGGAAAAAAGTCCACAAGTGGAAGATAAAATATTTTTATTTTTATATGTTAGCATCTAAGTAAAATCAGCACACCTGATGCCATTTAGAATTCAGAGTATATTATTTACCAATACTGAGCTTTTATATGTGGTATACCAAAATATAAAATACCATTCAAAAGTTTAGGGTCAGTAAGATTATTTTTTAAAGATTTATTTACTGCATTTATTCGATCAAAAAATACAGTGAAAACAGTAATATTGTAAAATATTATTGCAATTTAAAATAACTGTTTTGCATTTTAACATTTTACAATGTCATTTATTTCCATAATGCAAAGCTGAATTTTCAGCAGTTATTATTCCAGTCTTCAGTGTCATATGATCCTTCAGAAATCATTCTAATATGCTGATTTGCTGCTCAAGAAACATTACTCATTAATGTTAACAGTTGTGGTGCTTAATATTTCTGTGGAAACTATGATACATTTTTTTTAGGAATCTTATGATGAATAGAAAACTCAAAGAACTTATTAAAGAATTTATTAAAAACAATCTTTTATAATATTCTAAATGTCTTTAATGACTTTTTGATCAATTTAATTAATCTTTGCTGACCCCAAACATTTGAATGGTAGCGTACATATATCAAAAAGCATATACAACAGGAGAAACATCTGAAACAAAGTGCAAGCTTAAAGGAAACATAACTGAAAACATCTCCTCAGCCATGAAAGAGCAAGACAATTTTCCTCTGGGAATGACGGAATATTGTTTAACGTCTCTCAGAAAGGTTTCACTGCGGTTTGTTGCTTTGCAAATAATCAGACGAGTCATATGAATGTAGTCTGTAGGGCAAACGACATCATAGCCCATTTCAGAAAGCAGATCTTGACCATGCCCTGGAGGACCGAAAGGCCGGCCAATCAGGAAACGGCGCAAAACTCACAAAACAGTTGCACATACAAAAGGACAAGATAATTCCACTGCAAAAACATGTTTCTAAAGATCTCTTTCTCCAGAGCCAAATCTCCTCATCTGGCAGGATGGTAGCTCAGTACTCTTCAATTACACTTCATCACAGTACTGCACTTTAAAGAGAGAGAAAATCAGAGAGCGAGACAAAGAAAGAGAGCGTAACTGCAAATTGTGCAAAGAAGGGGAAATCGGGGGAAAGAGAGAACATGTTCTGAAGCAAACAACTGTGTTTGCAGTACATTTGGAACAATGCTCTTATGGGATGCCAAGTTGTTAGTAAACGGAGTTGCCTTTTATTAGTTGAATGATATAAAACATGACAAAACAGCTACTCAGAGAGGATCTGCGATTCATACACTCCCACTGGGATTTCTATATAGGCCATGAGCTCTCCTCTCTCCCATTTAGAGGAGAGAGAAAGAGAACGAGAGAGAGATCCAAGAACAAACGGAGTAAAAGAAAAGAGGATAGAGGGAGCATGCACAAGAGCGTGCAAATGAACACGAGGACAGATCCCAAAAAAAAAACAAAAAAAAAACATGGGACAGAAAGTGAAGAGAGAGGATGAGAGACTGCAAACTGTAAATCTTGTTAAATTTACAGTACAAAAAAAAATGTGATGACAATGTTTTAGCCATTGTTATATAATTTATATAATGTTAATTTTCCAGTCAACTTGAACTAACTGCTTTGTAATTTTAAATTTACTGATAAACTGATACCCCCATAAATCATGCACTATAAATGTTATCAAAACTGGTCTTTCCATTTCTAACAAATGCTGTTCTTTTGAACTTTCTATTCATCAAAGAATCTGAAAAAAGTATCATGGTTTCCATAAAATTATTAAGCAGCACAACTGTTTTCAACACTGGCAAATCAGCATAATAGAATGATTTCTGAAAGATCATGTGATACTGAAGACTGGAGTAATGATGCTGAATATTCAGCTTTGCCATCACAGGAATAAAACATTTTAAAATACACTAAACAGAATAGGGTTATTTTAAGAATAGCAATAATATTTCACAACATCACTGTATTTTAACATTCTTTTAAAAAAATCTAACAATCCCAAACTTTTTAACAATAATGTACATTCATCCAAAATGTACATATGTGATAACAAAAGTAAGAAACATAACCAAGAAAAGCCTTATGCATCACATTTAATTTGGTGCCTAACAATTTACAGCTTCACATATGTATTCACTTGTTAAATATAAAATAGTTTTACTGTTAACCAATTAACAGGTTTTTAAATGAAGTACATTTACATTATCTTTCCAACAAAATTACTAAAAATGTGTTGCAGTGATAGCAGAAAGAGCAGAATACAAATATAGGAGAATATATTCATAGCAGCAAGAGAGAAAGCATCTCAATCCTACAGATACTAGTCTAGGTGGAATAGATAGAATGAGACAGAGAGAGAAAGTAAATGAATGTTAGTAAAACTCTCCGGTGTGCATTAATAGTAAGACTCCTGGACTGGAATCCCATGAGCGCAGGTTTCAAGCGACAACGCTGAGGCTATATAGGACTCAGGGCAGACTCTAAAGCAACGCAATCCCATAATAAGTCCAGTGAGGCGTTACCCTGGTGACGAGTGCATGTGTGCCTCCTTTACGTGCTGAAAACCAAACAGCTGTTACGCTGCTGCTCATATTATAATATGTTGCATGTGATATGCTGCTAAGTGAAAAAAATACATGAAATCTTAAGGGAATCACTGAGCTACAGTCTTAACTAATAACCGTAATTATTTATGCAGACTATTTAATGTTAGAACTACATGTAATGGTTAATTTTGCACAATTAATTATATTAAAATAATCATATAATTTAATTTAATCCCACTGAGCTACAAACAAACACACAACTTCTTAACTTGGGGTGCCAAGAATGCCAACAATACATTGATTTTTAACACTTTTCGTCTATTCGATGTCTTACTCGTCTGCCACAATAATGTTGCATCTTTTCAGTGAATATTGGCATGCGAGTATTGCATGGCTCTGATCACCTTGGCTGGGTTTATTTTGTAATAATAACTGAAAGACTGTGCATTATGTCTTATATAAATTGAACTTTCATGATATTAAATTATTATTGAAGCCTCAAATGACACAGACAACACGACAAAACAAAAATCTATGAAACGGCTTTGTCTAAATGATGTTTTCTGACAACTGCTTTCATTGCACGAAACTTGAATGGATAGTCACCGCAGGCCAGTGATTTGATGGTCACACAACAGTGCATACAACCTGACTTTTGCTGATATTGACAGATTTCGTTATATAAGTCACTGCAGAACATACAATATTGTGTCTTGGTTTGAATGTCTGTAATGATTGTGTTTAACACTCGTGACAATGAAAACATGAGCAAGATGTTTACTGACAATTTCTGAAATGAACAGAGTCGCTTTAATTATTAATTAAAGTGAAGCAGTGACTGTGTGTGTGTGTGCGCGCATGCTATTGCTCCCAGCAGTATGACAGGATCAATAAGCTCCGGATAATGATGTTGTCAGTAAATGATCAGACCGTCTCCAGGGCACACACAGCAAACACCATTAGTGACAATGACTGCAAACTACATCCTTTTGTATATATGTGTACATGTGTGATATATTCACAATGAATAGTTCATAGAAATGCACTGTTCTGTGTTTGAACACATCGTTACACTGGTGTAAACAGTCTGATGGTCAGTTATTTAAAGGAATAATTCATCCAAAAATAAGAATTTGCTGAAAAATTACTCACCCTTAGGCCATCCAAGATAAATGGGTTAGTTTCTTCATCAGAACAGATTTGGAGAAATTTTGCATTACATCACTTGAGTCCACAAACATCAAAATCCACAGACATCTTTGTTTAGAAGCATTTTGGATTGTTTTCACTTGCAAAAGCTGCTCCTGTGCTCTATTGTGAATATTTTCATGACTGAAGGGGTTGCAGGCCCTTTTACATTGACTATTTACAACATTTCACAGCCTCTTTATATTCTTGTTTAATAAGTGCACAGCAAGCACACAAATACAGCTTTGGTTAAAAAAAAACATACTCTTAATGACAGATATTTGAAGACTGCATTCAGGAATGCAGTAATTCTAGTGGCACTACAAATGTACCAATAATAAACAAACCGGTGTATTACAATACAGTGTACTATAAGTATGTGTGTATGTATGCGTCTCCTCCATCTTTCTCTTCTGGAGCATGCACTAATGTAGATATACACGTACTGTATGTCCTCGATGCAGTGATGTATGTGTGTCTGCTGACAGTAGATTTCTGTGGTAGTAATAAAGGTAGCCTGATTCGCAGAATAATTACCATATGCAAATGCTGCTGATTTCAGTGCCAGTCTTTTATAGATGGCTGAGTGGAGCTGTTCATCAGAGAAAGAGAGAGAGAGAGAGAGAGAGAGAGAGAGAGAGAGAGAGAATGAGAAAGAGATGTCAATGCAGGTGACGTTATTTACTTTTTAAACCATTTAGGATGAATGGAAACAGAATAGAATACTACAGTGAGAATTAGCAATACTTCAAGAAAGATTTAGAACAAACAGATTTTTAATCTTTTTTTTTCAGTCAGGTTTAAGAATTAAAATTCATTTTATGTTATTTTTTCTTTTTAATAATACTAGTAACAATAAATAAAACTACAACTAAAGTCCTATTATTATTCATAATATGCATATAATATATATATTATTCATATGATATGCAGTTTTGTTCTTTACACTGATTATTTTAAGGCTGGAATACACTACACAACTTTTAAAATCGGAACAGATTTTTAAAACACTAGGCATCATTCACTTACTGACTTTGTAAATAGTGACAAAGGAAAACTGTACATCATACACTACCCGACCGAGGATCATACACTACCAGACTTTAAAGTTGTTCGGATCACAACAAACTCAGAAACGTGCGCCTTGTTGCTAGGAGATGCATGGCAAATGAAAACAATATGTGTTCTAAAATCGGCTGAAAATATCAAACATGGATGGAATGGATGGAATCAAAGTCTGAAGCTAAAAAATCAGAGTCTATGTCCATCATACACTAGCCGATTTTCTGTGGAATCTGTCAGCTGTAATCTGCAGACTGGCTCTGACCCTTCCTCAAATAGCGTCAACTTGTTCAGACTGGAAAATCAGGGGAAAAATCGTGTAGTGTATTCCAGGCTTTAAATGTAATAACATAATTCAATATTCAATACAATATTTATTTATAAAGCACATTTAAAAACAAGCAAAGTTGACCAAAGTGCTGTACAAATAATAATAATAATAATAATAATAATAGAAACAAACAAAACTAGATTCCTACTATTATTGTTATTATTATTATAGGTATTATATTAATATTTTATCATTACTTATGGTTAATTGTCATTTCATTTGTTTTTACTTGTTTATTATTTGTTTTTATTAGTTTTATTTGCTTATACTATGATTATTATGAATATAATAATAATAATATAACCAAATAAAACTACAATTTGAGTTGTATTATTATTAATATGCATTCATATTAATATTATTATTATTTCTGGTTACACTAATTGTGGTTTTAGTTGTTCATAGAATTATTATTATGAATATAACAACAACAACATCAATAATAATAATAATAATAATAATAATAATAATAATAATATTATAAAGAAATTATAACTACAACTAGAGTCATAATAATATTATCAATAATTATTACTGGTAATAATATCATTACTTATTTATGGTTACACTAATTGTAGTTTTTATTTGTTTATACTGTTTCCAAATAATAATAATAATAATAATAATAATAAAAACAGACCTGGACAATGTCTCATGATTATAACCAATATATTCAGTTACATTATGGTACATTCTGACCACTCGAATGTTCTCAGACTTACCAATCCAACCCCGCTGCGGTGAGTTTGGTTTGATCCGGTCCCGTAGAGTGGTAAACGGCATGAGGGCTGTTTCAATCCTCATCACTGAGCTGTTAATTAAAACTCCCTGATATACTGACCAGCGCTCCATGTCTCCCTCCTGACAGGAGCCCTCCTCCTCCTCTCCATTTCCACGAATTAGGAAGGAAACGGATCATTTTGATTCTTTTGTCCTGTTCAGGAACACAAAGTGCCAAATGTGAATATCATAGAATTGGGAAATGCAAGAGCAAGGGAATCTCCTTTTTACTCTAACATTTTTTTTATTTATTTATTTTCAAATTTTGAGGCTTTATGGATGGATTTATTCAGACAGGACAGGTTGGATTCAGACCCGTGTCCCCGTGAGCACTGCAGCCCTTGAGCTTGTGCACTACGACTGCAGCACTGCAAATCTCTCTCATTTTCAAAGTCTCTTTTTGTCTCGTACTCTCTGGAACGGAGAGGGTTATTGCAAGTGTTGCCAAAGGTTGCGTGACAGATGCCAATGTCGCCCACCGTGACAAACATGTCACACTCTGAATGCCTTTTCCTGTCCCCTGATAGAGCAGCTCTCACCTCTCATAGAGGCAGACTGCACAAACTCAATCACGCATCACGTTCTTACTCTTCCCTCATCAGTCTCTCCTCCCTTCTGTCTATATCTCCTCATCTTTTTATTTCTGTTACCTCTTCTATTTCTCTTCTTTAACTGCCCTCTAGACATGCTCCTGCTCAGATGAGGAAGATTTCTCATGAGGGACCTTATTAAAAAAGGCCTAGGTCTCTTCTGCTGAGAGGTTCAAGCGCAGCTAGCCAAGCATGCAAAGCCAATAGAGAAAAGCACAAATGCCAGACAACACTTTGCAAATGATAGTCGGCAGTAATATAACAGAGAGCACAAACAAAGAAAATAGAGAGATGTCAGGAGAGCTGAGGTATATGAACACGTCTTTTTTGTTTCTAATTAATACTTGAATCAGCATTTCTACTGAAAAATACCTATTTTGTTTTTAATTTAAAAGGGACAAGTCACCAAAAATGAAAAACTGTCATTTACTCACCATTATGTTCTTACAAACCCATATGTCTTTCTTTTTTCTATCCTGAAGACTGCAACAAATGTGACTGGAAGAACAGAAATGGACGTCTTTGCAGTTTAGTTTCAATAGATCGTCTTTTTCTGAAAGTTACAGTATGTTTTCATTTACAATTAACTCCTAAAAGATCAATGACAATTTCATTCCTCATCTGACATTTTCTGAAGCTTCATGCACATTCACATTTCTCAGTTTTACATGAATTTTCTTCCAAAAAATGACTTGTATCTTTAAAGAGAAGTTGCATGATTACTGCAGGTTAAAAATTAAAAATAAATAAATAATAAAAAAATGCATAAAATACTGTGGCAGAAATCACTCTTTTACATAAATCTAAATTGGATAAGTCGAAATGAGTCACATTTTCCACAGATCATTTACTTTACATGGAAAAATAGTGCCACACCAGCCCCCATGTTGCTCAAAACTTGTAAGACTGCTTTCCAGTGAAGCAAAATATTAACAGTAACAATACTATACATAAATATCCATAATATAATATAATGCTGTTTTATTATCACTGAGATTTATAGTTTTATTTATATTTTGAACTTTTTTTAGTTTTCATTTGAATTTTACTTTCAAATGAGTTTTAACAAAAGTTTTGTTGTTTTTGTCATTTTTATTAGTTTGATTTTTTAATATATGTCTATATAGTTTTTTTTATGAATTTTTATTTCAGTTTTAGTTTTAGTTATTTTAGTACATCATTAAACTAAATGAAAATGAGAAATGTCGCCTTGGTGTATATATAAAATCTGGTGTTTTCTGCTCCTTGGTATTATGTCACCTAGAGCACCAAATAAGCTTGAACTGGAACTAGTGCTTCTTCAAAAAAACAGGGGCCTGATGCCCTGATCCTACAAAACTGTTTGTGCCTTAATGAGCAAGGAAAACTGTTATGGATGGGTCACTTCCATTAAAAATGTTCATTACCTACAAATGATGGATGCCTCTGTTTCCATAGGTCTGCTAGCTACTCTCCTACAATTCGAATAGGAAGCGTAAAGGAGAAGAACTGATAAGGAAAGAAAGAAATGTAATGACACAGATAGAGAAAGAGACAAAGATCGAGGAGTAGCGGAAGTTTGCTCTTGTGTCTGCTCTTGAAGAGGATGTGTTGCATTTGACAGCCTGCCGCAGAGAGCGTGAGCTCATCTCTCCTGACAGCTCGGCGTTCCCGTCCTCATCCTCAGGTGCTACAGATGGAAAGCCTGAAAGAACGGAGACGACTTACAAGACAGTTTGGAAGGGAGCATCAATATTTCATCACAACTGCGTTTACACTCGCAAACAAACAAAAAAGATTGCATGTGGAACTTTCCTGCGGCGCTCCCTCCTCTCTGTCTTTGTGAGCTTTTCTTTTTTGTCTGAACATTTGCTTTCAGACAGGTATGGGATTTTGAATAAAACCTGATAACAGGTCATGTTGTTTTTCCTTTTGTTTTGTATGAAGTTTGAGCAAGCAGTAGTAAAAGTATGTCGTGGAAATAAAATAAATATATAAAAATAGAGTGATTTATGGTGCTTTCACAGTTTAGTCTGCAAGAGAACGCAGCTCGTAATAAAAAAGGAATCGTTGTAAATCTTCCTAACTTTGATTACATCATTATAAATTCATTTCTCATTCACAAACATGTGATCTTAAATTTAACCCCAAACAATTCCTTTACCATGGTAAAGAAAAATTACTTATTATTAAAACTTTACATTCCTGGTTTTATTGTGTATGACTCATATTATTCCTTTAAATTTCAAACATTTTTATCTAGAGTAATTTGCTGAAATGACTGAATTTCTTAGCTCACGTCACAAATTCCAGCTAGATAAAATATCCTGCCTCCATTTGTTCTCAGTGAATATCTCAGTTTTTACTCATAAATATGTCAGTGACTGAAGTAAAACAATTGCAAACAGGCAAATGCTGAAAAGGTTTCAACAAACCCTGCATTGAAAAAACTTTAAACCAGTCAGGTCTGTTTTACTGCAGGCTGTAAGACCAGTTCAAACCAGCTAAGACCAGCAAAGCAGCTTTTTCTGCTTGCTGCATGAGATCCTGTAGTAATTTATTATGGACTTACTATTTTATTTTGTTGTGAACTATGGTTTATAATGGTAAATGTTAAAAGCCTTATCTGTTGTGTCATACAGTCTGCACCACTTCACGTTGCAGCAATATTCATTTGAATAAGTATGCCATCTAATAGCATACGTTACCCATCCACATTCGCCGTTTCATTCATTGATATTCATTACAGGACAAAAGGCAAGCATGAAGTAAATACATGTGATCAATCAGCGCTTTACTTATTCACTTCTCATGGGATCATAACCTGCGCAAACAGGCCCAGAGCCTTGAGGCTGTTCTATTAGAAGAGACACGCCATCACGTCTCCAACTGCGAGTCTGATAAATATCCCCGCTGACTTCTGAAGACATCATCTCTCTTTTTTTAATGATAATCAAGCAAATGCACTTCCCTGCTCAGGATGAGCAGCCAGGGTCTATCTGAGCGAGCACTGACTGAACAAACTCCCTGGCGACACGTTGTCACGAACACGCGCTTTCCTTAAGTTGCCACGAAAATCTTTCTTTGAATCCGTGTTTGTTTGGCTTTGAATTTGCTCCGGCGTTTATCACAGAGATACGGAGGAGCGGGGAGGGGAGACGGCAGAGTCTTAAAACCGCAACGTTGAAGCCGTGATCCCCAACAGTCTGTTGCTGAAGAAAGACATCGAGGCCCGTCGGAGAGGAATTAGGAGAATGTATAAACGAGTTGTTTGTTGCCTGTGTTTTGGAGCGTACTGCTCCGCTTTCGTCGTAAGGCTTTGAAGGTGGTGAACGTCTTTTTGAAGAGTGAAATCGAGTGTGTTTGTTTTACATTCGGTTGAGGTGTCTGTGTCGCGTGGGCTTCAGATCCCTCCTGGTGCGTGTGTGTGAACCTGTAAGAAAATGTGCACAATCACACATTATTCCGCATACAAACTACAAAAACAACATCTACACTACTTTCTTGCAGACTTTCTAACTCTCAAAAAACAATGTTAAATCTTCAGAAACCTTAAAGGTATGGTTCACTCAAAGATGAAAATACTGTCAATATTTACTCACCTTTTTTCTTTTGTGGAACAAAAGGAGAAATTTTGCAAAACATTTGAATGGCTGTTTTACATAAAATGAAAGTGGATGGTGATTTTAAATATCAGGCACCAAAACAATAGTGAACCTTTAAGAAAATGTGCACAATCACACATTATTCCACCTACAAAACACACTAACAACAGTTTCACTACTTTTGTGTGGACTTTTTAGCTTCAACTTTCACAAAACATAATATTTCATTTTCAGAGACCTTATGGACAGTTTGCCTAAAAATGAAAATACTGTCATTACTTACCTTAATGTCATTTTTAACCTGTATGACATTTTTTCTTCTGTGGAGCACAAAAGGGGAAATTTTGCAGAACATGTGAACTGCTGTTTTTCATTTACATACAATGAAAGTGGATGGTGATTTTGCCAAACACCAAAAAGAAAAAAAGCACCATAAAAGCAGCGAACCTGTAAGAAAATTTGCACAATCACACATTATTCCACCTGCAAACCACACAAACATCTTTACTACTTTCTAATTCTCACGATTGTTAAAATAATTACTTTTTAACTTTATATTTCACAAAACATCATGTTTAATCTTCAGAAATGTTAAAGGTATAGTATAGTCCTTTCATCATATACTCACCATCCAAAACTTCTTCCGTGGAGCATAAAAGGTGAAATTTTGCAGAATGTCTGAGCTGCTGTTTTTGCATTTACATACAGTGAAAGTGGATAGTGGTTTTACATAGCAAACACCAAAAAGTAAAAAAAAAAAAACACCGTAAAGGTGAACCTGTAAGAAAATATGCACAATTACACGTTTTCACTTATAAACTGCACAAACAGCATCTTCACTACTTTCTAATTCTCACAATTGTTAAAAAAAAATGGCTCACCTGTATATGTGGATCACAAAAGTAAAAGCCATTTGTCTGAGGAAATGTTCAATTCTTAAGCACCATGAAAGTGATGCATACATATATTACAATCTTCCAACGCCATATGATAGATAAATAGGTGAGTTAATGATGACAGTACTTTAATTTTAGGGTGAACTAATCCCTTAATATCAAGTACGACCACACATTTGCCAGTGTAAGACACACATACAGCACAGACGCGAGTGGTGAAGACCAGTTTTGCTGAGGTTGCAGATGCAAATGTGGAAACTGTCAAGTGCCACAAAATTCACATATACATCAATGTCATCTTTCAATCTTTAATTATCTCTCTTTCTCACACACGCCCTTTTTCTGCACTAACACAGTACTTCTCATCGTTGTGTTGTGTCAGATAGGGAAGACACATCATTTAAACACCTGACTGTCTGTCTTTAGTCTTTCAATGTCAAAGAGATAGTTTACCTCAAAATCAACATACTATCATTATGTCGTTTCACTTGAAGAATCTAGACAAGCAACTTTCTATTTAACATTAAAAAAAAACAGTATACAAGTGCAGTCCAACATAAGGGTGAGTAAAACATGTCAGGATGTTAATTTTTGGGTGAACTAATCCTTCAAATCTGGGCCCCAGAGATGGATGTCTTAAACATAAGCTGTAGCTTTGTTTCCCCCGGCCACACCTGACTTCTTGCTTCCTGTTGAGTGAAATCAAGACAGGAAGTCAGGCGGGAATGTCCCGCTCTGATCTCTCAACACTCAACTGGCGCTTTTCCAAACTTCAAAATGATCCTTTTCTCCCTCGTCTTTAGACGCTGGAAAACGACAGTGGTTTTGAAGGAGCCGAAGCCATCTTGCTTTTATTTATCCAGACCTTATGAAGATCTTCACTAATGATTGAAAGTAGACAAGGAGAAGGAGATCATTTTTAAGAGCTGGGACTAGAGCCAAATAGCTACATCAAGCCGTTTAACAGCCATTCAAACTAACGCCAAAGTCACGCGGGTCTTAGAAACTCTATCGGGAACATTAATCTGCAGACTGAAGGAGAAACGGACGACCAATGCGTGTTGAAGAGGGACAGGCTATATATTTGTCATATATCTACTCGTCCCTTTCATCTCATGGCCATTGAAACAGCCATCTCTGAGCTCTTCTCTGTGTTAATCCTCCTCACGCTGCCCGTATGCCCGCTGCCCCTCGTCTAACCCCCCCTTCCACGGCACTTTGATGGTTCTCCAACTCGGTCTCTCATCCACAGAGTTCTACAGCCTGGATCTGACTCATCGTCCCTCTGTACAATCTGTCTGCTCCTGCCATCCCTCCATTCCTCTTCCGGCTCACTTTTTTTTTATCTGCTTTCTTTCTTTCAGCCACATTATTTCCCCATTTAGTGCGCCTGCATGCTGGCCATCATTGGGGACGGTGCGTGTGTGTATGTGTGTGTTGGCCAGGCAGCTGCAAAAGGCGTCAGCTCAGAGAGCTGACAAGATGTGACAGCTCTGGATATCTCTCACTGGCACTGACAGTTGACAGATGGATACCACTCACACACTGTAAGGAATAAAAGAGAGAGAGAGACAGGGAGACAGAGAGACAGACAGAAGCCCCGAGGTTGATTCTCTAGCATTACTCTCTGTTCATAGGGCCAATGTTTGATTGAGTGCTGCAGAGAATAATAAACCTTCTCTAGCTAATACTGTGCCTGAGTTTCTTTCTTATTCTCTCTATCTCATCTCTATCAGACCCTCTCTTTTTTTATATTGCTAGAATGACACGTACATACTTGTACAGAATATAATAAACATTGCACTGTACGTCAAAATAAAACAATTTATGAGAGAACATATGATTTCGGGACCTTACAAAAATATTCAATGTATTATTTAAAAGTCTCGACAATGGGGAAAAAAAAGTTTTCAAACTGTAAGAGTAAAATGTGGAACCTGAAGGTTAAAGGAGTAGTTCACCCAAAAATGACAATTCTGTCATAATTTACTCTTTTGTATTATTTACGCTCATGTTGTTCTAAACCTGTATACAGTTATTATTCTGTGCAAGAATCTTACTGTAAGTTCATGGCAATAGCATTAGTGCAAAATGAACAACAACGAACATTTTCATAGCATTTTTAAAATCAAGATTAATAGATCTACATATACTAACACATTTTTAACATTTCAAGTTTTATAAATTGAATTTATGATTAACAGGCCAGGAATTAGCAATAAACAATTGGAAATTTATGTTAACCTACATTAATAATTGCTATAAATATACTGAAATCCGTAATTCTGTTTTATGTCTTTATAAATATAAGGTTTCTTGCCAGTCTGTATGTGGGTTGTCACTGTATCTAACAGCTGAAATATTGAAATGTGACAGTATCTGAATTTTTCTGAAATTCCCATTTAACCATGCCACTATAAGCTGTTTTGGCTTAGCTCTTGATGTCATGGGACAATAAATAAATTATAAATAAAATGTTTCATAACATGAGTTGAAAAATAAAACATACTAATTTTATAAAACTGTAAAAACGCAGCGTAGAACGAGCCAGAGAGCCTAGATACTATTTGTCTTGTGTTTATTTTGTCAAACTGTCAAACACCAGCAACGTCCAGTGAGAAATTAAAGTTTACCAGTGAGTTCTCCGATGAAAAATTAAATATTTACCTGGGTGGGTACATATAAAGTTCTGAGAATTGCTTGTTTATCGCTTCCGTTGACACTTCCAATTTATTGGCTCCTGTAGTTTTGGAGACGGGTTTGTACTCTACGCGCTCGCAAACGAGACTCTGCGCGCAAAAAAACAACAAAAAAACCGTCATCACACACTTCCGGCAGAACGCGATCTCCCAATTTTTCAATTTCATTGGACAAACGTGGAGTTAGTTAGGTTGCCTGAGCAGGTGAGCAAACTTTTGAAACAGAGTAAAACTAGTCCAAATAATATTAAGACATCAAGTTTTGCCCTAAACTGTGAAATTTGTTACACTATGACATTTCAGTGTTTATAAAATGATTCTAAATGTCATCAAGTTTACTGCGGTTTCTTGCTGTTTCAGCTGATATTTTCTCTGCACTGCCATCTGTCATTTTGGAGATAAGTGCAACATGCTTCTTGAATGCAGTGAGCTGTACAGTGGCAAACAAAATTATACAGTAAAATATAAAGTCTGTACTTGCAGACTTAAACATTTTGTCATACATCGTAACATAAAACCATTTTGGTTTTACTAGCAAGTTGCTACCTAAAGACCACAACAACTCCAAGGATGCAAGTTTACATGCTTGACGAATCAGCAAGCCATTGTAGTCCTTATGTAGTTCAAAAATGTTAATTATATACAAACTGAACAGCTTGTTATTAAGAAAAATAAAATAATTTTACAAATGAAAACATGTCGCATAATAGCTGATACAAAAGTGGTAGAGATTATTCTGTAATCATTCTCTTCCTTATTTTTCTAGCCCTTTTGTTTTTCCCGATGGTCTCTGTGAGCCTGACAGCTTTAAAGTACAGTCAAATATGTGATTTAATGCAGGGGAAAGGCAACATTTTGATTGGTTAATGCCCTTAAAACAACATATTTCATTGGCACACAACAGATGTCCTTATGGCAACATGATTGTATTCTCACATATGACATGAGTGACAAATTTTGGCTATGTGTGTGGTAGGTTTGGCTCATCTGCTTGCTCGCAGACTCTTACAAAAATCTCTGTCTCTCCCTCTCTCTCGCTCTCTCTCTGATTTAAATGAGGCACTGTTTCAATGTTAGCTCGGAGCCATTGAGCCAAAGACATATTGCCATCAAACGCTGCCATCACTGGCCTGTCACCCCCTGTCTGTCAACTGTTACTTAGCAACAGCAGAACACGAGAGACAGGCTAATTTGAGCCATCCTGAATCCATCTGCTTCTGATTTCAGCTGCAAAAAAACATTACTTCCACCCCAGTCAGTGGTCATAGTCAACGCAGAGATGTGCTGAGGAACATTAACACGCCAGTGAACAGAGATGGGTTTTTTAAGGCTGTGGTAAAGGCTAACAGTTTAACAGAGAGTTAAACGAGAAAGAGACACATTGGAGACGGGGAGGATCAGATAACGAGAATAAATGAAGAGTAGAGAGAGGATGTTGGGCCAGATAAAAGAAGAAAACAAAAAGGAATGGATGATAATTAGAGAAAATTGATTCTGGAAATTCGTCCAATGAGGGAGATCTATCGGTCCTATTACTATGCAAAGAGAAGAACGGGGAAATAATGGTACAAGCATTTGCGAAAAAAGAGATAACAGCGAAAAAAGAAAAAGAAAAAGGGGGGTTTCTGTTTTACCAAAGAGCTCCATTTTCTTTCCTCCAGCAGGCTCACAGTGTGGATGAATGCCAGAGAATCTGCCCCATGGGCCCGGCAGTCTGTCGCTCTGCTCCAGATAGTGGGAGAAGGGAGCTGTGCTAAACTACACTGATCTACACCGCCCTACGCTGCTCTAAACAACTCCACGCCGCTCTTCGCCGCTTTACATCTTTCTGTGCCACTGAACACCAATCAAAAATGGTCTGTATATCACTCTGTACCGCTCCTCCAAACCTATATTTCTCCCTGCCGCTCTCCATACTGCTCTAAATCACTCTGTGTTACTCTACACAGCTGTACATGTGGCTCTTCGGGCTGGAGAGGCCTGGATTATTGAGATGTCGTGTTCAGGGAAATTAGACACTTTTTGGGCCTAATCCCCATTTAAGATGTTGGTCATGCTGTTTGTGCAATCTATGAACATTTCAAGAACATGTTAAAAGGATAGTTCACCCTAAAATGAAAATGCTGTCATCATTTAATCATGCTCATGGCACTTGAAATCTGTTTTTGGGAATACAAAATGGATTACTTTGTGGCTCATGAGCTATATTCCATGCCCTCTTTTCAAACTTTTTCACCCCTAAACATGATGATCCCCTTGCAAGGGACCCCATTTCTAAAATATAAAGGCAGCTATAAATTTTCATGCATAAGAAAACTGTCATAAATATATTATTTTCTTTTCTCTTATTTTATTTTACCCAACATTAAGAGTTCTGTTGAAAACCTGAAGAAATAATATTTATTATTTAGTAGTAGTAGTAGTAGTAATATTTAAAATATTTCTTGCTTTTTAAAATAAAAAATACTGTAAAAAATATATATTATAAATATTACATTATAATTATTATTAGATTAAAAATAAATATATTGTAAATATATTTAATTGATTTTCTTTTTTATTTTAATTACTATCCACCGAGTACTGTTAAAAACCTGAACGCTCTCTCTCTCTTTCTCTATAAAACTATGATGTCAGTAAAATAAAATACATGTGATTAATCACAGGATTTTCAAACAGTATTTAAAATAGTATGTTGATATCATATTTGGCACATTTTTGTCATTCATTTATTTATTTATTTATATTATTATTATTATGAGTTGAAGTCTAATTATTTTGATTAAGTTTCCTCTCTCTCTCTTTTTTTTTGGTAACTCATTTTGTAACCTTCCAAAAACCCCTAAAGACCTATGATGCCACAAAAGTCATTCTAACAAAGATGTCGATTGTTATATCAATTATCAGACCATGTTAATACTATTAAGATGCCTTGAACTTTTAAGATCTCACTATCCATGTACTGACGGTTCTAACAGACGTTCACGTGTGTAGATGGCAGAATAAAGGTAGGCTGTGTTGCTAAGCGATCAGAGAGTTTTGACGGGTGGGGTCCTCAGGAGGTGGCAGCGTTGTTTGATAACTTCAGTCATTCCACTCAGCCTCAGGGCGACAAACCGCCGGAGATACGAATCGCTGAGCGCAGGGTTAATATCATGTCTGCTTTAGATTATGAAGACATCCAGAGGCACAGAGGAAGAGGAGGAGATCCGCCGTAAAGGAAATTAGAGATTGACACATGACAATGACCTTACAGGCCCATGCGGAGATATCATCGCATCTTCAGTTGGTATGGTAGGGCATGGATTATGATTATGCTTGACGGAGTCTTTGATTTACTCTCTCTCTAAATATATATTCCCGTCTCTCTCTTTATTTCCATCTCTCTCGCTCTCTACTAATCACACAGGTGACACTCTGATAAAATTCAGCTCACAGTGCTGGAGGCAACATAGCAACACATGCTCTCATACACACACATACGCCT